>CANYLF012293289.1:0-16526 GCA_948193215.1 Bocquillonia castaneifolia
CTCAATCAATTCAAAATTTTCCATTCTCAATCAATCCAAAAGTAATGGCCTCAAAATTTATTAATAATTAATTATGCATTCATATATGTAAATCACTTCATTAAGCATGACATTGGCATTATTGTTATGTGTAATACATTGCGTAAATATGGTAGAATGTATTTTGTGTAATAAGGTTTGTGGGAGTTGGATTAGTTGAGGGGCTAAATTGTAAGATAAATTGAGGGAGCTATTTGTAATAGAAATAAGAGTTAATGATTAATTGGGTAGTAGAATATTATTTGAGGGTTGTATGGTGAAGGAAGTTTGGTGTCATGTGGTAATTGTAGGAGGATGGAGGGTGGAGGACAAGTGTCTTACTATAAATAAAAAAAAAAAAGAAAGGGACAAGTGTCAATTAGAGAGAGTGCAAGATGGCTATTAATTAATTAATACAATAATAATAATAATAATAATAATAATAATAATAATAATAATATTTTTAGTGGAGGATCTCTACACTTCTTCTTCTTCCTCCCTTCTTATTATTTTCCTTTTCCTGCATAAAATCCTCCATTAATGAATATTGAAGCTCTTGGTTGGAGAAAACAAGAAAAGATGGGAGATTTTAAATAGCAAATAGCGTAATTGAGGCTTAGAGGATAATTGAGGTGAGTAATTGTTTGTTTATTGAAGGTTTATTATGTAGGGGTTTTAGAGGATTTGGGGGTTTTTTATTAGAACTTCATAATTATGTTATTAAAGCATATGGGAGAGTATATTGGGTAGTAATTGTATGTTTGGATGTGGAATTGATATTGAATTGCTTGTTGAATGGATTATGTTGTCTAGGGGAGTTCAAAAGGAGGGAGTTTGAGAAGGAAAGCTTACTAGCCGTATGGTGTTCTACAAATTTGTAAGTATTTAATTGATTAAACTTGTGTATATTGAGTGGAAACTATTGTATTTGCCTAATTGCTATGTTTTTGTACAAATTGTATAATTATGAATTGATTAAGTGGTTGATTAAGTTAATTGGTTGAGCTGTGCATTTTTGAAATGAAATAGGTGTTGATTGATTGGTAAGATTGTGTTTTGTAATGCTATTGGTTGATTGAGAAAGGTGTGATTTGGTTGCAATGAGAAATGTTGTGAATTATGATGAGAATTGTGAGGAATTATGATGATGATTGAATGTGGTTGAAATTGTGATTTGATGAGATATTGATTGGAAAAGTTGTGAATTGGTTGTGGTAAGTATTGTGAAAAATTGTGATGAGAATTGTGATTGTGATTGTGAATGGAAAAGGATGACTCTTAGGGAATGTGGGATGTGTGTGATCGGGAAAGCTGAGCCGGGTGAATAGCTACCCGTATGTGTGAGATGGCAAGACTGAGCGGGGCGAATAGTCTCGTCGGTGGCCACCTAATTATGAAATGTTGAATTGAAATGATATGAGCAAAAGAAATGAAATGTGAGGTTGAGTCATCCGACTATGATTTGAAATGATTGTTATGATTGAGATTGGTTGATGGCTTGTGATGATGATTTGTTTAAGAATTGCCTTGGTTGTTCTTGGATGTGTTCAAATGGTGAAAATTGATCTTGGATGTATATTTCTTATATTAATTATGTGTTGTTTATATGTTTGGTAGTTTTGGCTTAATATATTCCTGGTTAATTTATTAAATGATTATTGAGTTGCCAGCTCACCCCCTTGGCATAATTTTTCAGGTTGAAGATAGAAGTTTACGTGCATTGCAATAGAAGTTCAGGTTGGCCAGTGGATAATGAGCATTTTGCGCATTTGGTTTGTAAACAACATTTGTACATAATTGGTTTTTAGGAATGATATATGACAAGTATGTGTAATGAATCATTTGATTGTATAAGGGTATATTGATATGTGTAAGAGTTGATTTTGAGTCTGTGGGGGTCTGATTTTACAGGGCAAAGTAGAAAATTCTGTTTTAAAACTGTGATTTTTGGAAAAATATTTCGTTTTGGGATTTTTTTTCCTTAACAACGATCGTTGTAAGGTTAACAACGATCGTTGCTGTTTTGACAACGAGCTCATTGTAGATGTCCCATGAGCTCGTGTATCTTACTGGAACTTTTTGACATTTTCGAGTGTTTTAACAACGATCACTGTTCATTTCACAACGATCATTGTACATTTGACAACGTTCGTTGCTCACTTAACAACGATCGTTGTTACCCTCTATTTTAAAAAATAATAATTTTGGAAAGGAGTTTTAATTGAATTTTAATTTAAGATTAATTACTATTATTATGTATTTAATTACTTATTATATTGTGTTAGTTTCGGGTCGTTTCACCAAATCTCATCCAAAACTCAGTTGTCTCAATTATCTCAACTTCTCACCGATTCACTGATTCATGAATTCAACAATTTATCTCACAATTTCTTTTTCATCAATTACAACATAATCAAGTCACATCACAACACATCATGATCAATTTTGACAATTAGTTAAATTATCTAAAAGAAATGTCAAAGGAAAGGTAACCATGTAATACCTTGATTTTTCTTACCGGATTAGCATATATTATCTCGGAAACAAGTAAATGTTAGCCCGGAACATAATTAATTTCCCAAATTAGATTAATTATCTGAAAATTGATTTAATTGGATTTAATCTTCAAAAATTCAAATTAATAGTTAGGGATGTTATTTTGATCTAATTTTCTATATGAAAGTGTTAAAATATAATATTGAGCTATGGCTAAAATTTGAGCTCAATCCGAGTTTGGGAAAAATTTTAATTGAGAAAAAGGACCTAACTATAAACCTAAAACTTTGATTCTATCCTCTATGTCAGCATACGAACTCAATCGTCCAAAAACTTTACCAAAATTATTACGTGATCAATCCCCCATCTTCTCTACAACGGGCACTGTAGCACCTCCACCTTCAACCCTTCGTTCTTCCTCATCCAGTCACCGATTTAGGCGATTCAAGAGCCTAAATCATAGTACTCGGAGAGACCAATCTTTTGACACTAAAATCGAAGGCAGCCGTTGGCTATGGAAGGAGATCCGAAGCTTCAAAATTCTGGTAAGGTCAGCCTCCGTGGTTGATGCATTTTCGATCATTTTTAGTCCAATTAAACTTCACAATCATGTTCAGGAGGTTGGATAACATGGGGAAAGGATGGACCGCGACCATGACGAAGCCTTCTTGTCGGTGAACAGAGTTGTTGGTCTTCAGCGGCGCCGACGAGGAATTTCGGCTCGATCTGCCATTTTCTGGCATTTGTTGCAGCGTTTGGAGGTGGTAAACGAACTCCTCATCCAATTTTAAAGAGATCTGCTTGGTTTCGAGAGCCAACCGTCACCTTCCGCGGCGACCGGTGACTATTCTAGCCACCGTGGACGGCGGCGGTGGGTCCCACTCCTATCGAGTCCAAAAATAATTTTTAAAAAATACTATAAATTATTTCAGATAACTTTTATAAAAGCCAGATTGACAAACGATGCATAGTTTTTAAATTAAAAATCCCGGAAGTTAAAACGCAGTTTGTGAAAATCCCAGAAACGCGTGATAAGTGCCTAGTTTATACGTTTAAGCTTTAAAAATGTTATTAGGATGTTAAATAAGTATTATTGGAATTAAGTTGGAATTAATTCGGTTAATATATGTCAGTTAATTAATTAACTGTATTAAAAGCTGAGTTAAGACGGTATAATTACCGCACGGATTAGTATGTTTATAATTGAAGTTGGTAGACTTTAAATGACTATTATTTGATGAGTTAAGTGGTGCGATAAGTTTAATATAATTATGTATAGAAAATGTTATATTTTTATTTCTGTGATACTGTGATGGAAAATCCGGGTAGTCTGGCAGGCTCGGTATGTGGTATTGGTTTTAAAAGTGCTTTTTCATGCAGATATGGGCTCCATTTCGGTGGAGAGATATCCATATTATAGGGGAGATGTGCCAAATTTTCTGTAAAATTATCTCGATAAACGTGTCGGGTTTAGAATTAGATTTTTGATGTCGTAATAGGATTCTAAATCTTATTTTAGGATATTCTTAAATTGTTTCTGATAATATTATTATATTATTTTATATAGATGGTCAGGCTGGTAGCGATCCTGCTCTGGAGCAATAGGACGCATTATAATCGACTTTTCTGTGAGTTATATGATTTTTATTTTATTTAATTTCATGCATTCATTATTTTTTTATTACAGTAAATTTTATGCGTATCAAATTGTAATTAATATTTTATATATTAATTATTTTGTTAAATTATTTACGGATATGCATATATGATGGAAATATTTATATATTTAAATTATATATGGTACTATTGAATTTTGATTGCTTTAATGGAGGAACAAAGAAGGTAAGTGGAACGAACCCTGGTCGGCGGCACCAGGATCCTGTGCACATGATGTTGATCAGGAATCAGGTATGTTATGATTCGGTAAATGTGAAATGGTATATTCGGGTGTGCTAACCCTGGTCGGGATGCCAAAGGCTCTCGGGGCACACGTATACGATGTTAAGGTATCAGGGCAGCCTCGGTATGATGCCAAAGGCTCTCGTGGTGCTGATTACCTGATTGGATAAGAGATCGTGACTGGGATCCTTGTGAGAACCAGGGTAGCCTCGTTTATGATGCCTAAAGGCTTTTGTGGCACTGGTATATGTTGGAAAAGTGATGAAAATAAAGTGGAAATGTTAATAAATTAGATGTAGGCCCAGTCGGTCAGAAGAGAGGCCCGGAAGTGGCTTTAGATGGAAATTTGGTTTTAGGTGTTCTACTTTCTTTCCTCCCTCCTTTTGTGTGTAAAAATATTATTATTATCAGAAAGTAATTGTAAAGAATGTTTTGGCATGCATAATAATTATTTAAAATAGATTTGATATAACTTACTCAGTGAGGTCTGACTCCCCTCAACTATTTTTCTTTCAGGAGTACAGGCTGATTACTTTTATGTGGATTCTTAGAGACTCTGATTTATTCTCCACGAGTTATTATCATGTATTGATTTTATTTATGAGTGATGTTATTTTTTTTATGCTCTAGAGTTGTAGTGACAGCACGGGTTGAGTTTTGGTGTGATTATTTATATTATTTGATTTAATTGGTTTGGTGTTAGTCACCTAATATAATTGTGGTGACAAATAAATGTTGATTTGATTTTCATTATTTTGTTTGTATATTTGGCGAATTCCTATCCTAAAGGTAATAGGGGAAAGTTCAGCCTTTGATTTCAGTTATATATACAAGTGGACTGGTTTTATTATGTGATGGAAATTCAATAAATGGTTTATACAGGCTTGCTACGGGTTCCGGTGGCATATAGCTTACCCGTTCCCTAGCGCCGGTCATGATCCTGGCAATGGGTCGTGACAAAGTTGGTATCAGAGTCCTGGTTTAGTAACATATAACCTAGGGCATAGTGTTGTCTGTCACTGCAGTACTAGGTTCCTGTCTTGTCATTCCAAGTTATTCTTTGTTTCTAGTCTCCGCATTTTCCTAGAAGTCTATTTATTATTAATAGATCTTTTTGCTCCTATCTTTTCAATATGGCTACTAGAGATGATCAGGTTGAAGTCCTGGATTGGATTTCTGGACAAGATGGAAGTCGTACTGAACGACAAATCCAGAATGTGGGTTCTAGACAAGTGGGAGGTAGAATTGAGCAGCTAGTTCAGGATGCAGTACCTGAACAAGGGGAAAACCAGGTGGAACAGCCTAGGCGTAGGGGCAGACCCAAAAAGAATAAAACTGATGGTGCATAGAAAGGAGCTAAAGTTAGAGGTAGGAGACGTAGACAGCAGACCTCACCTCTAGAGGAAGTTCCGGAGGCTTCAGAACATCCAAAGGCCCCAGAACATTCATAGGCTCCAATATATTCAGAGGGTTGAATTCCTAATTTGGAGCAGCTAATAGCAGAAAATCAGACCCATAATGTGCTCTTAATTCAAGCATTTGTCTTCATGGATCAATGGAGGCAACAACAGTAACAACAACAACAACAACCACAACCAAGGGGTCAAGATACTTCTTGGCCTCTTTTTGACTATGCTAGGTCAAAGCCAGTGAAGTTTGATGGTAGAAACATTATGGATGCAGTTGATTTCCTGTATAAGGTAGAGAAAAGAAAGCAAATATTATTCCTTATACTGATGCATAGAGAGTCCCTATAGCAGAGATATCTATGATTGGTGATGCTAGTGAATGGTTTCGGGTATGGATCAGGCTGTTGCTACCAATGACTTGGGTTGTTCGAGGAACATTTCCAATCTTTTACCACTAGACAGTAGCTGAGGAGCCAGTTCACCAATCTGGTCAAGGCACACAGATCTGTAACTGAATATACTGCTGAGTTTAACAGGTTAAGCAAATTTGCTCCTGAAGTGGCATTTGATGAAAGGCAACTGAAGTATCAGTATAAGTGTTCTACTTTCTTTCCTCCCTCTTTTTGTGTGTAAAAATATTATTATTATCAGAAAGTAAAAGTAAAGAACGTTTTGGCATGTATAGTAATTATTTAAAATAGATTTGATATAACTTACTCAGTGAGGTCTGACTCCCCTCAACTATTTTTCTTTCAAGAGTGCATACTGATTCCTTTTGTGTGGATTCTTAGAGACTCGCATTTATTCTCCACGAGTTATTATCATGTATTGATTTTATTTACGAGTGATGTTATTTTTTTATGCTCTAGAGTTGCAGTGATAGTATGGGTTGAGTTTTGGTGTGATTATTTATATTATTTGATTTGATTGGTTTGGTGTTAGTCACCTAATATAATTGTAGTGAAAAATAAATGTTGATTTGATTTTCATTATTTTGTTTGTATATTTGGTGAATTCTCAACCTAAAGGTAATAGGGGAAAGTTCAGCCTTTGATTTCATTTATATATACAAGTGGATTGGTTTTATTATGTGATGGAAATTCAGTAAATGGTTTATGTAGGCTTGCTATAGGTTCCGGTGGCATATAGCTTACCCGCTCCCTAGTACCGGTCATGATCCCAGGAATGGGTTGTGACAAGTAACCCGATAACATCTTTTTTATTTGGAACAACCTTTTGTTGCCCAATAATAAATCATTCATTTTTCCCTCTTCACTTTCTAGTGGTAATCATAATTCAATTCAATCTCATCTTTTGGGTTACCAATTTTCAACCAATCATTTAGAGAATCAAACTCATTACCAAACTAAATACAAACAAACCAAACCAAACCAAACAAAAATTTCATCTCATAATATCAATACCACATCATAATGGCAAGTCAACCATTTACACAAGAATTCCAAAAAATACACAAACTCAATCACAAGACTGGGCTAATGACTTATCCTCACCAAATCCTTACCGAAACATTTTCTCATTCTTTCACAAATGTGAATAGGTGGCCCCCGACTAGACTATCCCACCGGCTCAATCTCGCCATCCCTCAACAGGCAGCTATCCCACTGACTCAACTTACCCGAATCACACAACCCATTTTTTCCTGAGTCAATCCAAACCCATTTCAACATGGCACAATAGCAATACTCATTACAACCAATTCATAAACCCAATTCAATCAATATCGCTTCAATTCACCATCCAAATATTAACTCATTCCACCAAAAGTATATTAACTTAAAGAACATAAAAAATTTTCATCCAATTCACAATTTACAAGTCAACCAATTCCATATCAATCCAAAATATACAATTTAACTAATTAAATTATCCATTTACTAATACCAAATTAACCTATAAAAAATATAGCAAATGAGCACACATGGAAAATTTTCATTTAATATACACAAATTTAATTAATTAATTAATTACCCACTTAATATACCATAATAATTAAATTAACCTATTATTATATATATATCACACAACAAATTCACATAAACATTCAACATGCAAAACTCAATAATCTAGGGGTACAACTGGGGTACCCTCACACACACTGTATCCATCCGTCCAATCCTGATGCTCTTTATCTAAAATCGGCATCTAATCTTGATATTTTAATTACACCATTAAGATCACCACGAAAAATCGAGTCTAGCATATTTTATCGATGAACAGTACCATGAATAGTACTCTGCTACAGTATCATGAATAGTCCTGTGGGGCCCACATTGGGGTCCACCTGTGGGGCCCGCTGGTGGGGTCCACATGGGCCTGCCAAGTCACAGGTACAAATCGTGTCAGAATTAAATTCCAAAAACACCATCGGACTCCTCTTAAGCTCTAGATTACAAATATATAATCAGTTTTATAAAATAATAAACAGATTTAACAGAAAATGAGAAAATCTTTTTAGAATTTCTTACCTCAGATCTGTAAATTCTACCCGGTAAAACCTAGTAATATACCACATAAAATGAAGCTTGAGAGCCTACGAGATGCTCCTACTGCTATCTCTATCTCCTTTCCTTTTCTTTTTATAAAACTAACTGGAAAATTATCACTTTAATCACTAGATATTTTGTAAATTACAACTTAATCTTTGTAAAAAAATTTCTTACAATTACATCCGGATTAAATTGTAAAAAGTTTCTTTTGCAATAATATTTATAAATCCGCCCAAAATATTAATATTTTTTAAATAATAATAATAATAATAATAATAATAATAATTATTATTATTATTATTATTATTATTATTATTATTATTATTATTATTATTATTATTATTATTCTTCTTCTTCTTCTTCTTCTTCTTCTTCTTCTTCTTAGGATGTTACACATTCACAGTTTGATATCATGGTTAGGATCACAGTCTTGGAAACCGTGAATGATGCACAAAAATTGAAAAAAAAAAAGTTTGAAGGTGTCATGATTTGTGTCACAGTTTGGGAAAACCATGATACCCCCAAAGTTGGCTTAAAATTTTCCAATTCGAGTTGAAATTCTCATGGTTAGCCAGATTGTGACACGATCCGTGAGTCAATTTTAAAGACCCGAAATTAGACCAAATCAAGAGGAAAAAGAATTCCAAGAAGCCTTAGATTCACTTGTTTATTATATAAGGACACTAAGCCTAGGGGAAAGGAGTTCTTAATTTGTTATGAAGGCAAAAGGCAATTTTCCACCATTCAAACAAGTTTGGAGTTGAAGATTCAAGGTTCAAAATTAAAGACTTTAATTCAAAAAGGTTTTTCTTTCTTCTATCATGAATTCTCGATCTTTAATTTATTTGGGTATTTTTCTTTCCATCTCCATGAACTAATTCTCTTTTTCAAGTACGGGATGATGTAGTTGATACAAACCCTATTTAATTTAATTTTAAAATTTCTCTCAAATCTACGAATTTTGTTAATTTGCATTAATGCTTGATTGAAGTATGATCACCTTTATTTCATGATTTGAGATTATATAGTTGCTTTGAGAGTTTAGCTATATAAGAGTTCTAATTAACAAAACCAAGTTTATTAATCTGAATATATATGAATATCGTCTGAACAAACTTAGGGCGATTTAAGATTGCGATTAACAATTCTATTGGTTGATTCTTTTCAAAGATTAATTGCAGTAAAAGATGAGTTAATTGGAAGGATTAATTAATTAATATGATCAGTTTTATAAATCTTGGAAAAGATTATAAACAATATTTTACTTAGTTTCATAGACGATAAATATTTGAATTAGGTTAAAAAGGGAATCAATGAAATGTTCCCCATACTTGAGTTCATCTATATTAATTTCAAACCTTTCAAAATATTTGCTTTTAGTTTAATTTAGCTTTTTATTTAGTCTCAATCTAGATTTTAGTTTACAAACAATTCTACCCTAATTTAACTAAATTTAGATAATTAAAATTCAGAATTAACTTCAATCTCTGTGGACGATACTCAACTTTGTTACTTTATTACTTGCACGATTGTGTATAATTACATAGCTCCCATCATAGCCCAACCTCTCCTCTAACAAAACCCTTATGTTTCCTCACCTACTCACTCTTGAGTTCTTGGACATAATAATCCGGAACAAAACCATTCTGATACAAGTGCATTTTCATGGTTTTCACATCTAGAAACTTCTTATTCTGACACTTGTATCCGCTGCATGGACACCTGATATGAGTGCCACCATTCACAAAATTCAGATGTTGAAATGCAAACTTTATAAATTCATTAACATTATTCCCCTATTCACTTGAAGACAACCCATCAACAATTCAACCCTCGTACATCCACTTATGATCTTCCCTCATGCCTGAAAATAAAACTTTTGAATGGCATTAATGAGCATTATAGTTAAAAGATTCGATTCTATGAAATGCAATTTAATATACATCCACCTCCACTTGCTCTTCAATTTTTTTCTTCAATAGGAATGAACTTAACCCATTTACAAAAGTATAGTTAAAATCTGATCACGAATGCATATACTTAGTGTAAATTTCGGTAGTCTCCTGACGTGGTTCTCCATGTACACTATTCATGATATATACAAAATAATACAAGTTCTGCTTAATATAGTGAATTGCATTACTATATATATATCACGATGTGCACCTAGAGAAAAAAAAAACAACACCATAAGTACCAAAATCACACCATATGCAATCAAAATTATTAATGTGATCAAACATTATTAACAAACTTTCGTAAATTGTCCATCATGACATTCCAGTGTATTTGAACTTCTGTTAAATACATTGGATGAGTATACTCTATGGCTAACTATGTGAATCAAAATGACAAATTTAATCGCTTATCATAATGCATTTTCCAATCGCCGCAAGGATGATGTAAACGATTCAGAGAAGCTTTAGATAACTTATTCAGAGTATTATATTTGCTTTTATAGTTAGTAGTATTATGTTTTAACTTTCCACTTTTTTAATTTAAAATTAATTTTCTTAATTATTGTATTATAATTTATAAAATAAAGGATTGTAAAATTTAAAAGTATCTCATATGTATATATAAAATGCATTTGACATGTGAATTTTTTTATTTGTACTAAAATACCAAGAGGGGTGAATTGGTGCAGAATTAGCAATTTAAAAACTTTAAATTCAATTACACAAGCATGCAAGTAGGAATTTATAGTAGTTCGGACAACCAATGTCCTATGTCCACTCTCCCCATATATAATTGGGGTTCCACTATCCACCAAGAATACAGAAGAGAGTTTTTAATCAACTTAACTAACAACCTAGTGTTTGTTAGGCTCACACCAAACCTTTACAAGAGTTTTGCTAAGGCTAACTCTAAACCATTCAACCCAAGTGTTTCCCAATATCACTGGATTGACACTTGTACAAGGCAAGAGACAATCTCAACCTAAGCAATCAATCCTAATTAAATGCTTAATAGTGCTATCTACCCATACACAATTAATTCACAAAGAATTAATACAAAGAGCTTTGAGAAATAAGTTTTTAAAAGTTTTGGCTATTAAAGAATGTGTGTCTTGCATGGAAGACATTTATGATGGGTATTTATCATCAAAATACCCAAAACTAGCTGTTAAAGACAAACTAGGTTTTTGTCTATAACAACTATAAAAGTTACATTTAATGCTCTGCAGCTTTTTGATCCGTGGGGGAGATTTCCTCAATTGCGACCGCGCATTTCATAAAGTAATATAACGGCTAGTTTTCTTCATGATCACTGGGGCGATTCTCTTGGTTACGGTTTGTGATTTCACTGACCAGGATGGGCTTGAAAAGGACCTTCTGTTTCTTCAATTGCGGGGGCGGTTGGATAATCATGGTCGTGATTTAAATTATCTCCAATGAAATCGTGAGTTGATTCTTGAGCTCCAGAGTCTTGGTTTCAAACTAAATTTTGGTCCTTAAGTCCCGCGCATGATTTCTAAATCGCGGGCAAGATTGGTGGTAAGCAGCGGGGGTAGACCAAGAATCGCGGGCGCGATTAAATGCCACTGGGGCAATTTACCTGGTCGTGGGGCGGATTATAAGTCATTTTCCAATCTTCCAGTTTTCTTTATGAAACTCAAACTACACACTTAGGAACTTCGTTAAACACCAAGTTGAGGTTATTAAGCTCAAAATAAGGTTGATTGATGCCACAAAGGCTAACAATCTCCCCTTTTTTGAGTTTCACAACCCAAAAACTTTTAAGGCATTTAAAGGGTTTAAAAAGTTGGTTATGTGTGTGAGTTTATGGAGTTTCTCCCCCTCAACTTGTGCATAACACTACTAAAATAACGCATTTTAGCGACTAAATATTTAGTCGCTAAATTTAATTTTTTTGTCACTATTTTAGTATAGTGACTAACACATTTAGTGGCCCTTTTATTTGTCGCCAAAAGGATTGGCGACAAAATGGCATATTTAGTCGCTCTGTTGGTGACTAAATGGAGACGCATGTTTAGTCGCCACATAGCGACTAAATAGAGACAAAATTGAGACAAAATTTCAGAGACTATTTAGCGACTAAAGAACGACAAACTGGGGTTTGTAAAGTTTGTCTGTATTTAGTTGCCAATTTTGTTGCTAATTTTGTGATAAAATAGCGACTAATGGAATGAAGCTTTTGTCTCGATTTAGCCGCTATGTTGACTCCATGTAGGTTTTTTTTAAAATTATTATTATTAATTTTGTCCACAAATATGTTATTATGTTGTACATTATTTATTATACTATCTTATATATTATATATTATATTATTAATATAATATATAATTATAATATATAATATTAATTAATATATAATATAATATAATGCATAAAATACTAGAAAAAGATAAAAGTATATATATAAGCTGAATATATATACAATAGTTACAACAAAGCGGTGCAAAAAATGTACACTACATACAGAGCTGACCGAAACAAATAGGCAATCTAATCACCTAATCCGGTGGTATGCTGGTCCTTTGTAGCTGAAGTATCTGTGCCTGTGATGGGACTCGGATGAGGTGGAGGAGGAGAATCTGCACCTGGCTGGGTCTATATAGGAGGATTTGTGCCTGAACCCGTGTGAGTAGGAGGATCGACAGTCGGCTCAGGCTAAACAATGAAATCAATCTAGTTGTCAATCCCGAATGCACATGCCCTCCAAATAAGATCCTCCAGCTTCCTACGAAGGTCCATATCCTGACTCGATAACTGGGCCTGTACAGCACCCATAATCTCGTCCATAATCCGTTGATGAAGATCATCAAGCTCATTCCTCACTGCGCATCTCATCGCCTCATTGAACTCTTCCATGTTGGACCATAAATTATGCTCTGGTCCAACTCGAGAATGATATGGTAGATCAAAGGAGGGGTAGTGTGAATCAATTGCAGATCCAAGCCCGTACACCCCGTACACCCTCTTGCCTCCATGGGCAGCCTCCAATCAAATTTGGTCCTCAAGAGAAGGTACTCACAGGAGGCTCGACACTCTGATCACCTGCTGGGGGGAAAAAGAAGAACTCACAACACAGCAGAAGAATCTGCAGTAGTAGAGGAGGAGCCAATATCCTGGGTAGCAGACTGCATCAACTCTTGAAATCGAGCCAAAGTAATGAAAACAATGGTTAGATAAGAGTTAAGCACATTAATTTTTTTATATTTTTTGTCATTATTATTAGAAAACTTACATTCACCAGTTGCGATCGCTCATCAACAAACGTCTTGTCACCGTGCTCTTTCATGTGAGTGTAACGAAAGAGACAAGGTACGGTCGGCTTCTTGCTCTCTCTCTGAGTCTGAAAAAAAACATTTAAGTGTACAGTTAAATGAGAAGGAAAAATAATATATGAATTAGTAATTAAAATGTAAAAGAAATGTATTCAACTTTGAAGGCTTTACCAAATCCTACTCGTGCTGAAGCATCAAGCGTGAACCGCAAGAATGGGTGGACATACCGATCCCTGGACCTGATGGCTCACTCCGCCTGGCGGCACTCCTCTTAGTGCACATAGCCTTGTGCATCAGGTCCTCCCATATCTTCACCCACTCCTTAAACACGGCGTCGAACATGTTCTTGTCCTTCAACTTCTTGTCCGTCCACTTCTTCTTAATGTCATGGACGGTGTCAGCGTATCAGTTCGCAGCATGCTTAAAGAAGGCACGCTTCATAGCCTCCTTGCTCTCCACTCACATATATAACTTCTGCAAAACAAAAGGAAAAGAACTTAATTAGTTGTTAATTTTTGTTATAAGTAATAATATTTTGTGAAGTATATATATGAATTAAATAATTTACCCTGAACTCTCTCCAAATGCCCTGTTGATCCTCAACTGTTAAGGACTTCCAATTAATGTCATAAGGCTTGAAGCCCTTCTTGAAAATCTCAGTCAAGCATTTGGAGACCTTTCTAGAAGGCTCCAGTCTATCCCTATATTTAGTGAAAATACATGTATATTAGATTGATAATTAATATAAATAAAAATGATAATTAAATTATTGTAATTAAAAAGAAATTAAAGAAAAATTACCTCCTTTTATCGTTTCAAACTATACAAAGAGGAAAGGTCAGATTATCACATGTTTCTAGAGAGGGAGGGCGGTCAAGATGCTCCTCCTCTGCATGAGGCACCTCCTCCATAGTCTGAGGAACCTACTCTATAGTCAGAGGAAACTCCTTTGAAGTCTGAGGCACCTCCTCTCCAGTCTCAAGAACCTCCTCCTGATCTCTCAACTGAGGGATCCCCTCCCTCCCAACAGAACTACCCCGGCCTCTACCAGGGGCCCCCTGACCAGTCTGACCACCGCCTCATATACCTGTTTATCAACAATTATATAATAATGTAATATATATATGTATAATAGTAATAGAGAAAATAAATAATAGAAATATTAATTCTTATATTTCTAAGTTTTTTAGGGAAAAATAGTGACTAAAACATTTAGTCTCCATTTAGTCTCTATTTCTATGTTTTTTAGGGAAAATAGTGACTAAAACATTTAGTCTCCATTCAGTCTCTATTTAGTCTCTATTTATAACTTTTTTAGGGGAAAATAGTGACTAAAACATTTAGTCTCTATTTATAAGTTTTTTTAGGGGAAAATAGAGACTAAATATTTAGTCTTCATTTAGTCTCTAGTTCTAATATAATAAATTTCCAATATTAATTCTTTTAATTTATTCATTTTTTTAATGTTTATATTAATAAATTTCAATTTGCATATATTAGTCATCAACGCCAATTCACAATTCAATGTAGGGACGCTGCAAACGAATTCAGAATTAAATTCAAATGACTTTGTGTATTCATTGCAAGGAAGATGCAAATTAATATCAATTATAATAATTTTAAATGTTATAATTGCAAAATTTATTATTCAACAGTGCTTTAATTTTTTTATATTCAAT
Source organism: Bocquillonia castaneifolia (assembly GCA_948193215.1). Lineage (NCBI taxonomy): Eukaryota > Viridiplantae > Streptophyta > Magnoliopsida > Malpighiales > Euphorbiaceae > Bocquillonia > Bocquillonia castaneifolia. Next base: position 15,263 of record CANYLF012293289.1, read on the forward strand.
GCAAGGACGATGCAATCGAACACGAAAACTAATTCATATGACTTTAATGATTCGCTGCAAGGATGATGCAACGAATTTTGATTTTATTAATATAAAATGTTACAATTGCTAATTTTACAGTGCTTACGCGCATCAATTTTTTATAATTCGATACAAGGAAGATGCAATTGAATACGAAAACAAATAAAAAAGACTTTATTGATTCGCTGAAAGGAATATGCAGACGAAATTGAATAAATTAGTTTTTTAAACGCATTATTATTAATTTTAACGATGTAGTTCAAACCCGGGTTCAATTCAGTTCATTTGTGTGAACCTATAGTCTTTAATCTCTAACCAATTTCTAAATCCAACAAAAATTCTACCAGAATTTCGGCAGAGTTTCCCCTATATTTGTTCAAATCTCCCCAATAAATGGGGTCATTTCTGCAATTAAAACACCTTTCTATATCCAATCACAGTGCTGGGCCTACCACAAATTACTCATACTTTAAATTTTACAATCTAAATCTATCAGCACATGCAAATCACAATTTTCACAACATATATCTACCTGCACATGTAAATCACAATTTCTAAAACCTAGTACTAGCAACAAAGCCATAAATTTAATAAAATTAAATTACACAAAGTATAATAAAAAACTATAGAATTAGCACAAAATAATGTTTTTACTGCAAAAAAAATAATCATCTAATTTTAAAGTAATTTACAATGTTATTAAATAATCAAAAGATAAATTTTTTAAAATTATAATCGAGGCACTAATTAATTACTGTGGAGAGTAATTTCTTTTACTGGGTATCTAAATTGTCGCAATTCATTTTTCTAGTTAGAAAAATGAATTGCGACAATTTAGATACCCAGTAAAAGAAATTACTCTCAACATTAATTAATTAGTTACTGCATTGATTAATTAATTAAAAAAAATCTTATGATTATTTCACAACTTTTTTTTAGCAAATTACTTTAAAATTAGATGAGTAATTTTTTTAACCTAATTATTAATTTTTATACCCTAAATATACAGTAAACTCTTTCAACCAAAACTCTTTCAAAAGGTTAAAAATACTTAATTGATAGTCCAAGCAAGTAATCAACAAAAACTCAATCGACACTACGAACTCGATCAATCCTCCAATGAAATAATCCAATATTCGCAATCCGAAAACGAAAATAAATAACAACCCATATGAATTTAAGAAAAATACCTATTAAATTTGTTAATTTCATAACAATTACACCAAAAATTTATATTTCACAT
>CANYLF012293793.1:0-5000 GCA_948193215.1 Bocquillonia castaneifolia
ATTTATTTCAATAATTTGTTTATAAATATAAATATATATCTTAAATGAAAACTTAAACGAGCTTTTTCACGAGCTTTTAAACGAACAAGCTCACGAACTCGTTATCGAGCTGTTCACGAACATAAACGAGCCGAACATCTTAGTGTTCAAACTCGGCTCGTTTAACTAAATGAACAAAAAATTGAGCTCGAGCTCGGCTCGTTTAGTTCACGAACGAGCTCGAGCCGAGCTCATTACCGAGCCGAACACCGAGCTGCTCATGAGCGGCTCTGTTCATTTACAGCCCTAATCAATGGCATGTAGGCATTTAAATGTCCCTTTCTTGGAAGAGTAGCATGTGTTAAATTGAATGCTTTGGTTGACTCTTGGAATGCTGAAAATGAATTTCTTTGTAACACGGACTGGAAATGGGGGTAGACTCTAGGATGACCATACAGTCATTCTTTGGGCTACCATCAAGTAGTTGGGTCTCTGGATTTCTCTTCTATCATTATCTATTGTTTGGTTCTTTAGATATGAGCATGCAGTACTTTAGCATGAAACACTGTTCTTAATCTTGTTGCATGATAGGCAGTGCTTTATTCTTGTCTTTGTTTCTGTTGCAGGTAATTAGACATTTTGATGGCTGCAAGGCTGACCTGGTTGTATGTGATGGTGCACCTGATGGTATAACAGCAGTTATTTTCTGTCCTTTTGTTGATGTATAATCATGTTATTTTTGGGGTTAATGGACAGCAACATTCTTTCTCTCTTTCTTTCATCTCTTTTTTCCCACTTTCTAAAGCTTGCTTAATCCCATTCTTATTTGCAGTAACTGGTCTCCATGACATGGATGAGTTTGTCCAGTCTCAACTCATACTGGCAGTAAGCATTCAGATTCTTTATTCATTCTTAGTGTTCCTTTGAAACTAAGATTTCTGAGATTTTTATTTGCCACAATGGGTGATCTGAGCATGAGCATGTGTTTTAGCTTAACCAAACTTATTAATTATAAAATGGTTAGATTGCTGCACAAATAACACTCCACTAGATAATCTATTTAATTTAAGAACTTAACACTTACAATTGAGCTTTGGCTGCAGCCATGTTGTGAGCTTTAGTTCAATAGAACAGATTAGGATCATGTACCGGGTAATTGTTGATGTAGTAAGTATGAACGAATTTATATCCTTAGGCCTGATTTTGGAAGTTGAGGATTTGGTTGAAACAGAAAATTATTCTAAGCAGAAGTGAAGTATTAACTAGATGATTTGTCTCTGTGTTTTGATTTAGTGTCTGCTTCTTAAAGTTACAAACAGGGAAGATTGCATATTTCTTCTATCTTGCGTCTTTTGCTTCCTTGTTTGCTTGTAGTTGCTGTGAGGGATGTTTATGAATCTTCAGGTTCTTGTTAGTAGACTAATAGTGGCTCAGCTGGATCATTTTGTTTGCAGGGCTTGACAATTGTCACACACATACTCAGAGAAGGTGGAAAATTCATTGCAAAGATATTTCGTGGAAAAGATACAAGTCTTCTCTACTGCCAGGTACGTATAATGTTTGTTTGAGTCTGCAAGAATTGGTGACTAAAGTAACTTTCTCTTATTCCTTGTCATTTTAGAGTGAAGTTGTTTTGGGATAATTCTGTATTTCCTGTGTCCCCTGGCATTGTAGGACAACTGATAAGGCTAACTTCTAGTTGCTGATGTAAGTTTGACCAATGAGCAGAATTATGTTTGGCTGATAGAGAGACCGGACATGTTGATGCTAAACTGAATGATCACCAATATTAGAAATGCCAACCCCAATACATTTGATTCATCAATGTCTGACGATAATCAAATGAAATGTGTTTTTGTTTGTTCAAGATGGACTGTTTATGTTGTTTTGTTTTTCTGTTGCAGCTTAAATTATTTTTCCCTACTGTGACTTTTGCAAAACCTAAAAGTAGCCGTAATTCAAGCATAGGTAACTCTTTACCTTTCCTTTTTCTTCTGCTATCTTTTTTTCTAGCCAGCTGATTTACTTAGTTCTCTGTGTGCTTGAGTTAAATTGGTGTGTCAATCTTATTGGAGGATTTATTGGGTGTTTTATGGCCAAACCCAACAGCACAGTACTATTATATAGGACCGAGTATCTGTAAGCCTGCAATGCATGAGAAAGCTATTCCAAGAAAATGAAGTGTCACCATTCATACTATGAAATGCAGTTGAGTGTGGTTTTCAAATAGACCAAAAATATTCTGGTTTCCAATCCATGATTGTTTGTTGTTTCATATACCTCCTTTGTGAGAGTCTGATCTCTCATTCTCCCTATGGCACCAAAGAGGTAAATTGATTGTATGAGCATTATAAAAGGAATGTGTGTGATTATTCCAAAACCACCATCACAATCCAAGAGTGGGTAGGTGATTCAACTCGTAAGCGAGAACTTCAGTATAAGGATTGAAATTGTAGATAATTTTACATGCTATGCAGAAGACTAAATGAATTACCTAAAGCTAATATCATACAAATTTTTTAATGCAGAGGCATTTGCAGTTTGTGAGAATTATTCCCCTCCTGAGGGATTTAATCCGAAGGACTTGCATCGCCTTCTAGAAAAGGTTGGAAGTCCCGCAGGCATGGATGATCTAGGTAATGTAACATTTTCATTAGACTAGTATATGTGTGAGTGAGTTTGTCCATTTGTTAATCTGTTAAACGTCTACGCATAGAATATCAATGCTATGTTTGAAGGATGATATTTAATTGGGAGAAGCATCAGCAGACATCATTGTTTCACTTTCTGGTTAATGAATAATGTTGCAAATCCTTTTTGCAATTCGTAACTAATGCTTTTTGGCAAAAGTATACCTTAGGCCTTCTTTCTAATTGTTATTTTCTTTTGCCCCTATGGAACAGTCCATGCGTAACTAGCAATGTTTTCACCTAACGCTATTTATTTATTTTAATTTCTTGCCATAGTTCTAAACAATCAGGGAATCTAACTTTTTGACCACTCATAATTAATTGCTATTATTGGGATTAGTGGAATGTAGGCAGAGAGTGTTTTAGACAAATCATCCATGAAAGGAGAGTTAGAATGTTGAGTTGGATTTTGCATAAACAGTGTATGTTGCCCCTAATCTTCAATCTGTGTTATGTAGCCTGATGCTTTCTATTTTAATTCTAGGGTAGTGTCATTGATTGGGCTAGAACTTGAAAAAGTACCTTTTCATGATCCATAAAGACATTAGAGCTTCTCTTAAATTTCTGCAATAATTGGATGGATCTTTTTCTCACACACACACGCACATCTTTTATCAAGGCAGGAATTCACGAATAAAATGATATTGCAGAATCTAGAGACCTATTGTAAACGCATCATTTTTTTTTTCATTTGTGATTTTTAGCATTTTTCTGGGCATTGAATCTGTGGCATTACAGATTGCAGCAGTGGGTGGTTGGAAGGCCCGAATAAAGTGTACATCCCATTTCTAGCTTGTGGGGACCTTAGTGGGTATGATTCTGATCGATCATATCCGCTGCCGAAAGTTGCTGAGGGCATTTATCAGAGCCTGGATCCTGTACAACCTCCCATTGCCCCTCCTTACAAGAGAGCTCTTGAAATGAAGAAAGCTGCTAATCATGGCACTCGAGAGCTTGAAAAACTTTCCTTGGATTCTTGATCTCTCCTGAAGATAATTCATTTCTTCAACCGACATGATTTAGAAAATTTATGAGGTATATTAATTTTGCCGTACTCGCATTAACTGATTCAGACAAATACTCTGTCCCAAGTTTCTTTTTTCCCCTTGATGACCTACCATAATTGTCTCTGAAATTGTTTTTCTTGGTTTACATGTTTTCCTTTCATCTTTATCTGGGAAGATGCATATTAGACAGTGTCACATGAAAGAAATTCGATAAATGACAATAGACTAATTTTTGTCGGCTGTCCTGTATGGTTTCTGACTTCTGTGCTTGTGCAAATTTATGTTTAGGCCAACTTTAGGTTTGGTATGATTTGGGTCAAAAACAACTGAAATAAATTGATTTCAGTTCAAAAAAATAAATGAAAAAAGAGTGAAGTTCAAGTGGGATACTCGATGAGCTTGCAATTGTGGCAATGATATTGACTCGACCTCATGAGTGTTGGATGGCCTCAACCGTATAGGATAGGCCCACTCTTGGAATTGTCTGTTTCCATTTGTTGGATGGTGTCCAGTTATCCCACCAGCTGTAATTATTGCATTGTGATCCCAGAGAAAGTGAAAATTGCTCTTATAGAGGTAGTGAGATTTTAACTTAGTAATACAAAACATTCCTAATCATATACAAAAAAAGTGATTTGATGGTTGTCGTGATTGCTCTAATTGGTATGCTATGTACATATTTCACTAGGAGAAACTGATAAAAACAACTTACCATGCATCAATGAATCATAAATTTGAAACTTTCATTTACATACTCTCTCAATGATTAGCTAAAAATTCTAGTAAGAATTGGTAGAAACCGAGTTAGATCTTTGCAAAGAGGATGAAGAATTTAAGAACTCGATACAATCTTCTATAGCTTCAGCTCGCTGAGAGTCCACTGCATCTGCGATCGATCTTGATCTTGTCAAACAAGCAGAAGAAGAGGAAGAAACCTTGCGAGAAGACTTCCTTCTCATTGACACAAATTGTAGAACCCTTACTACATTAGCTCCGAGGCGCCTTAGCAGTCTCGCCGGTGAAAATCTAGAGCTTCTAGGCATCCTAAATGTGAAAATTCCGGCAACCCTTTTCCTGTTTGCACCTACTCTAGTTCCACCTCTATGTTTAAGGATGATGGTCGGCTTTTCATGGACGTCCGGACTTAAACTCACCCGTTTGTTTGCTTTATTACTTGACATTCTTCCAATTGAAGAGAGAAAAAAAATGTGTTTTGAGAGAGTGAGAGAGAAGAGAAGAGGAATATAGTGAGATTTATGAACAAAGGGGCAGTTGGTAAGGCTGTAGGGAGTATTTATTGATGAATTAATATGAGATACTCCCT
>CANYLF012293793.1:10000-13175 GCA_948193215.1 Bocquillonia castaneifolia
CGTAGTGAGCTATTGATCTCTGGTCTTCTGGTCTCTGGGAAGCTCTGGTAAGCCTTAGGGAAGCAAGAACTTCTCCGGGATGTCTACTCTTCAGGAAGTGGAACTACTAATGGGAAGCTATTGAGTCACCCTAGAGCAAGATCGACTAAGGGAAAGAACCCGCGCTTATTGGAGCTTTGAGTAAAGAATGTTATCTGAGGAATGCCCGCAGCTTTCTCTTGCTTGGCGGAGGAATGGAAGCTGTTGGAGAGAAAGAAGTTAGGCCCCGATCTGTCCTAAAGAGAAAGAAAGAAATTCCCTTTCTACGTCCAATTCTTGTTCACCTCATTACAGGACTATCTCTTTCTCCTCCTAGAGAACCAGGTGTTAAGCATAACGCTAGTGACGTAAGAAAGGCGAGGCGCAGCTAGGCCTAGATCAGACCTTTCGAAGGAGATCATAACGGCTCTGTCTTAGTTGATGATCTTTCTAGTTTGACTGCTTAGCTGCCTGATGTGTTAAGGCCAACCGCTCCGCGGGCTTCTTCCTTCTCAGGCTTGGCTTTTCGCGAACTTTGAGACGATGTGGAGGACACTGGATAAGGCCAGTGTCTAACGATCCTTTTTTTTGGTTTAAGGGCAGCGCTTTCGATGTTTGACCCCCTACTAGTAAAAGGAAAAGGGAAGTGCACTCTTGCGTACCCCCCTTTACTTAACCTCTATAAAAAAAAGCCCTTTTAAAATGAAAATAAGGTAATTTAAGCCAAGCCTTCATTTACTGCTTTGGAATGTGGTGTGGGTCTGTGACATCAGGTAGCCAGCAATCGAAGAATGATCCAACTGGGCTACCGTGTTGATTTGCTTTTATTCATCGAGTTTGTTTCGCATTTGGGCAGCGACATCCCTCCACCTGCCTACGTAGGCACTGAAATTTTCATCACCTTTCTGATTTAGAGCCCTGAGATCTTCTTTTTTGGGTTCGGCATGGGAGTACTGATCGATGAACATTTGAGATAATTGCTCAAACGACGCCAACTTAGTCTAGTGACGTAAACCATTTCTGTGCGGGGCCCGTAAGACTTTTCTGGAACAATCGGATGACAGCCCCTTCGTTTTTCTCTAAAGCGCAGACATCGGCACAATAGGCTTTAAGATGAGAGATGGGACAACCCTTTCCGTTGTATTTTTCGAATTCCTTTTATCCGTTGTGAATCAGGATAAAAGGGGTGGAAAAACCGTCAACGCCTTTCGTTTTCTTCCAAAAATCCTAAACTTTAAAATATCTCCGCATACTCGTCTATCGTCGCAGGGGGAATGGGATTTGCCCATATAAGCTATAGGGGCGAGGTCGTTGGAGGTAAGCTAAAGTGGAATGACGGGAATTGGACGGCCTGGAAAGCTGGGTAAGGGTTGGGGCGAACTGTGGGCTACATTAGATATAGGTTGAAATGGCGAGAGCTGAGATGACGATGATGTTTGGGAAGAAGCAGACCTGATGGTGCCGAGATCACCTCTTCTTCTGAACTAGAGTCGTCACCCGAGGCCGGGTCATAAAGCTTGGAATCTGCACAATAAGCTTAGACCCCGGCTTCCGATCTGCGAAGACTGTTTTCTTTGTACTTTTTTGTCCTCGTCGACATATTGAAAGCATTGATAGAGGGTGGACGGAACAACAAAGTTCCCGTGAATCCAAGGCCTTCCCAGCAGTAGATTGTAGGACGTGTCGTTATCAATCACATAACACGTGATTTCAGACTTCAAGTCTGCCAACTGACACTTAAGGCGAATCTTACCAATCGCCCTTAGGGAGTCCGCATTGTATCCTTGGATGGTCATCTTAGTGTGACTTAATTTACTGGTAGGGAATCCATGGTGAGCTAGAGCACGAAGAGGCATTCTATTTATGGCGGACCCCGGGTCTATCTGCACTCATGGTCACTTGGCCTCCCCAATGTACCCGGAAGGGTAGAGCGGCCTGTTCTCTTTCATGTCACCCAGGGGTAGGTCGTCCTTTGAAAAGACTATGTTGGCGGCCCGGAACTCTCTGGTTGCCATACATTCCTCACACTCTTTAGGCTTCAGGAATTTCGTCAGTCATATGGCATGGCTATGGTTTCCACTTTTTTGAGTTCCAATCTTTTCGGGTATAAAGAAAGTAAAGTATGACAGAACCATTAGCTATGAAGAATGTGAAGAAATCGACTGCATTAGCACCTTAGGAAAAGCAATAGGCCCTGCTCCCAAGCCAAGTCGTCTTGAATCAGAGCTCTTCTTGCTAACGTCTTGAAAGGGAGAGAAGCGGTGACATCAATGGGGAAGAATAAGTTGAAAGGGCCATAACGATTAGCTTAGTTAGTAGTCGTAAATCTCTAAAGGAAGGAAAGGCTCGATGAAATGGAGCTCGACATTCGCCCATTTTTCTTTTATCAACAGATTTTCATTGCCTTAAGTGTTACAGTTGTAACAGTATCCGTGTCAATTCGGCCTTATAGACAAATAAGAAAGCCCTCTCCTCCATTACAAGCAGGAAAGAGAGAAGGAAGTTCGGGGAAAAAGGTCTCTAGAGAAAAGAGAAAACAACAACACAAGACAAGGGACCCAGGATTGAAAGATAAGGAAACGAATGTTATCAGCCTATCAGTCTTTACCGGGGTTGTTCTTCCATTGTGAGTTTCGAAAGAAAACTAATCAACCTATTAGTAGCAACACCACTATCAGACTTGACCGAACTCGGATCAGTCAGACAAGAGTAGCTACATAACTACCAACAACAAAAGGAAGGTACTCCCACCAAGGAAGGAACGGATGCCGGGGACGAAGGAACCAACGAACCAAGGAAGAAGCAAACGAACGAACAGGAGTCGCTCAGACGGACAGAGTAAGAGAAAGAAAGGCGCTGCTACTTTTGCAAGGAAGAATAAAGCAAAAGGTCAACAAGCAAGGAACGAACAGAAGGTGAAGGGAACTCCTCCCTATAGAACGGAGGAACAACAGGAGAAAGGAGAAACCTAAAGAAAGTAGCTAGCATTGGGTTCGAGTGGTATTTCACCCCTAACAACAACTCATCCGCTGATTCTTCAACATCAGTCGGTTCGGACCTCCACTTAGTTTCACCCAAGCTTCATCCTGGTCATGGATAGATCACCCAGGTTCGGGTCCATAAGCAGTGACAATTGCCCTATGAAGACTCGCTTTCG
>CANYLF012294043.1:0-10131 GCA_948193215.1 Bocquillonia castaneifolia
TTTTTCTTAGAAAATTAATGTACTTTTTCTAATTAAACTAACTTACTTAATACGTGTAATTGTCAAAAAAGTGCCCATCTTTTTTTGATGGAGGGAGTATTTATTTTTTTTTTTAGCGTATTATATATTTATTTGTTGGGATTTATATTTTTTATATAGCTAAGGTAGCCGATTGACAGAACCAGAAATTCAACACAGTTAGGGACAAGATACTACATATTTAAAATTAATTGAATGAACAATTTCTAATTTCTAAAAAGAAAAGAGAATTTTTGTGAATATAGCTCAAGAAAATGTGAGAGTTGAGAAATCTCTGGACACAAACTACCAAAAATCAGAGATTTCAAAAAATCAAATATTTATAATGGTACTAAATCATAGAATATTGAATTTTCGGTACAATTTAAATCAGGTATATAATATTGACCTAATTATCATTATATGAATTTTAACGATTATATCACAAACTTCAAATGATTATCTAAAAATGCAATTCTATTAATATTTTTAAAAAAAATACTATGCAATCACTTTTTTGATCAAAAAATATCATTTTAACATTTTAGTATAATATTTTAAAATTTTTAAGGATAATATGTCTCGAAAGATTAAATGTTGGTTAATTATAAGAGATAAAATGTACATATTTGTTTTCAAATTATGTGTTATGATTTAGATGATATGGTAAACATCTGCTTTTTAAAAAAATAAAATATTGCATTCTAACTCTTATAATTAATGTTAACTCTTATAATTAATGTAGGATTCAGTTTACTAATTTAATTTCTTATTTTTCTTTTCAAAAAGTTGCTACAATGGATCATACAATTATTATTTTTTGTTGTTAAAATAACTATAAAGTATTTTTGAAAAAAAAAGATACATTAACATTTATTATGTAATTGTTAACAATTTTGTGATAAAATTGTTAAAAATCTAAAAGTTGAGGATTTTTTTGGTAATTAAGTCTTTAATATTTTTAAATCGATTCGACAATAAAAATTCAATATGTTAATTTGAAACTAATTACAAGAAAATAAATAAACTGGATAAGTTTACGCATATAAGAATAAGATTTTAAAAGAGAAAAAAAGAACATGACATGATATATAAAAAAACTAAATCTTTTTGTTCATTTGTAATTTTAAACAAATTTTTTAATTTTTACTGAATTGTCCCAATTTTAATTTTACACTTTAATTATATCAAACTTAAATGGTGTAAACTTATGCATAATCGATAATCTAATCACTGCAAAAGAGATCTTATTGAATAAAATAAGTTATAATTATACATTACCCATGAATCACTCATAATAACTAATTTAATAATTGCATATAATTTTGAATTAAAAGTTGAAATTAGGACAATTTGATAAAAAAAAATAAAAAGGCTTGGTTTAAAATTATAAATAAACGAAAAGGTTTGGCGTTTTTACACATCAAGTCAAAGAAAAAGTTTAAAATGTTGAAAAATTTAAGGATTTTGTAACACCCCATCTTTATAAACCCATTTATATATTTACTTAGTATATACTCACTAAAAATATTTACTTTATCATATAATAAACTTTTATATACAAATATTGTAATAAAATTTAATTTATTATTACTCTTTGATAAATAAAATTTAACTTAATATTAATAATGACAAAAACACTTTTCCCTAAGATCGTTGGAGTCTAATCACATGGAGCTCTACCAAATCTAGCATTCTCTTCCTATTTGACTTTCCTGCAACACCGGATTATTGAATAAAATAATGAGCTTAATACTCAGTGAGAAAATAAGCATATATATATAATTATAATTAACCTAATGTTTGAAGTCTTTTTCTAAAAATTCCTCGTTTACCGACATAATATGCCAATTTATATTAATTTATCAGAGTATATAAATACACTTAATATTTCAAAACAAATTTACAACGCATCATATCACTTAATAGTCATATCGCAGTATAACCCTCAAGCGATAATCATCAAAATCAAGTACATTATTAATAAAACACCATAATTGGTAGCTTAACTACAATATCTTTCACAACCATATCACCTTACAAATATCACCTTATCATCAACATATTCAAGTCCAATAATACACATATTGGCATATCAATAACAATGTCTTCCATGACCATCTCACAATATCAACATCACACCATATCTATAATTCAAGCACGTTTCTATCATTTAATAATCACAATCACTTCACAAATTTCCATTCTCAATCAATCAAAATCTCATCCAATACACAATCATCTTAAGTCTTTCAATTTCTCACAAATTCACAATTCAACAATAACACATTATTAATCACATCATCAATCACCACACATAAATGATCTATTTATGAGAAAGGTAATATATCCTCGCAATTTTCTTTCCAATCCTCATATTTCATTTCATTTTTCTTGGTGGCCACCTAGTGAGACTATCATGCTCGGCTCAGTCTCACTATCTCACAATAATCGTGGGTAGCTATCCTCAGGCTCAGCTTTCCCACATCACTCATTTTCTTTCAGTGAAGCTATCCCCAGGCTCAGCTTCACTATCACACGCTTTATCGCACAAAACCACCTTTCCCATAAATTTCACATTTACGTGAGGCACAACACAATCACAACTAATTCACTTCGCAACACATCACAACTAATTCGTAAACTCAATTCATTCGATATCACATCAATTCACCTTCCAAAGAAAATCAGCTTCCCAAATATCAATTTATTTCACCAAAAATATATTAATTAAAAAAACATAAAAATTCCATCCAAATCACAATTTACAGGTCAACCAATTCCACATCAATCCACAATTCACAATTCAACTAGTTAAATTATCCATTTACTAATACCAAATCAATCAATCAAAAATATAGCAAATGAGCACACACAGTAATTTTTCATTTAATATACACAAATTTAATTAATTAATTACCCACTTAATATATCATAATAATTAAATTCACCTACTTATATATATCACACAATAAATACATATCAACATTTAGCATGCAAAACTCAATAATCCAGGGGTACAACCGGGGTACCCTCACACACACAAAAATAATTTATTTCCTCACCTGACTAGCAGTTATATTCCATCCCTCCAATCCTGTTGATCTTTAGCCAAAACCTATATAAATTAATGTTCAACATAATTTTTACTAATTTTTGGGACAAGGTTATTATTCAAATTATTTATTTAAAAACACTGCTATAATTATATAAAAAGTCTTTTAGAGATTACCGAAAAATAATCTGTAGATTTCAATTATACAATTGAAATCAACACAAAAATTGAGTCAAACGACATTTTGGTCAATGAATAGTATCATAAATAGTACTCTACTACAGTAATTGTGAACAATACCAATGAATAGTGCACATGCTACAATATAAATGAACAGTATGCGTGTTACACTACAAATGAATGGTCATGGGGTCCATCTGTGGGGCTTGCTTGTAGGGTCCACATGTGGCGCCCTCCAAGTCACTGATACAAATGGTATCAGAATTAAATTCTGAGAACAACACCGGACTTCTCTCATGCTCTAGATCACAGATATATAATCAGTTTTATAAAAAAATAAACGAATTTAACAGAAAATGAGAAATCCTCTTAAAAATTTCTTATCTCAAATATGTAAATTCTACCCGATCAAACCCTATCAATGTACCACTTAAAATGAAGCTTAAGAGACCATGAATCCATACAAATTAAAATCATTTGATTATAACTCCATATGTGAGAGTTATGAGAGTTAGAAATTTGAGAGATTTTTTTTAAACTTAACCTCTATGTCTCCCCCCTTTGTATATATATATATAATATCAAAATGGTAAATTATCATTTTAATCCCTAGATATTTATAAAATTACAACTTAACCTTTATAAATTTTTTTCTTACAATTACATCCGGACCAAATTGTAAAATTTTTTTTTACAATAATGAATATATAAATCCTCCAACATATTTTTTTATTATATATTATTATTATTATTTATTATTTTTATTATTTATTATTTTTTTAGGATGTTACGGATTTAATATTAAAAATTAGTTTTGGAAGTTAAAGATAATTTGAAGTTATATTAGTGATTAGAGATTTAATTTTCTTGAATAAAATAATACTAGAAAAAATGGATTGTTATTTTTATGAAAAGAACTAATGCGTAGAGAGGGGTGTTATCAGGTGCGGTCCGGAGCTTGATCTGGTCAAGTGTCTGGGTAAGTAGGTCATTAGTTCAATGTGTTATTGGTTGAACTATTGGGTCAATAAAAATATGTATTTAATATGTATAATATATTTTTGATATTTATATATGATATTTTGATATTTATAGAAATATATTTAATTTTTACAGTTATATGTTAATAATATAGAGTAAATTTTTATTAAAAAAATATGTTTTAGTATTTGTAAATGTTTTTCTCTTGTAATTTTAATTATATACATAAATTTATAAATTATTAAAAATATAATAATATATTAAAATTTATATGTAAAAATAATTAATAGATTGTTAACCACTTTTTATTATATTAAACACAAATTTATAAAAAAAACATACTAATTAATATTTCAATAAACGTTTATTAATATTTTTATTATTTCTAAAATATATTAAACCATAATATTTAAATATCATGTTATATAAAATATATTATTTTAATTATTAGTAAATATGTTAAACAAAAATAATTAAAAAAATCTTACTTGATTAGTTGGGCAAATGTCTTAAAAAATGAATTTAATAACCCGAGTTTAAATTTCATTAAAAAAATTTAAATATTAAGTGGACTAATGATCGGGTTAGTGAAAATTTAGTCTGGTCGACCGGATCACTAAAAACTGAACGAGTCAAACAGGTTTGTTCAGATCAATAACCTATTTGATTTAATGAGTGATCCAGTCCGGTTCAGACTCCGGATTACCGGGTTGACCCAACAGATCGGACCGGATCTGATAACTATGATAGAAAGTCATAGGAGATAAAAAGTTTTTATCTTTAGGTAATTAATATGTAATATTTAAGTCAGTTTATCTTTTAAAAGTCAAAAAAAATATTCTGATAAGTTAAAATGATATTTTTTAGCTAAAAATAAGTTACAGTGATATTTTTTAACTGAAAAAATGCTTGTAAAGTGTTTTTGAAAAAATATTGATAGATTAGTATTTACTATGTAATTATTGAAAATTCGTGATATAATTGTTAAAAATTAAAAAATTCAGGTATTTTTTGGTAAATAGGCCATTTAAAAACCTATTCTTTTTTTTTTTTGAACTGATTTAAAAATTTCAAAAACCTATTCCCTTCTTCATTCACGTGATGGTGCCCGCCAAACACTGCCTTTTTAGCGTGAGTTATAACAGAACAACCCAGGTGGGTTTCTCTGGGTAATTTGGACATTGGAGTATTGGACCGATGTTTTTATTTTATTTTATTTTAATTTAATTATCTTTTTTTATTTTTTGAACATAATTATCTTTTTGTTGAATGTTGGTGGTGGTGCTTTGTGGGTCCAACGTGGCACAGGCAGTGCCACCTTCTAAAATTGGTGATCGATGATTGATCGCCTTCAGAGCCTCACTTTCACTTTCTGCAGTGAAACTCTGTAAAAAGTAGCGCCACTCACCTATATAGCCTATCTCAATTATTATCATTACTATTATGCTTTGTCATCACCAATTTATTTCTAATTATGCTCCTCTCTCTCTCTTCTTTTTCTTTCTCCAAAAAAGAAACAGAACGAAATAAAATGAACGGAAGGGTAAATAATGTTTCGATTTATATTATTTATATGGTCAGTGAAAATAAGAAAAACAAAATAGAGCTTCATTTTTGTTTTGAAAATAATGAAAGTGAGGATCATGATTTCGTTTTCAGTAAAGTTACTGTGATACCCTTTATTTTCCAGTGAAAACGTTTGTGGGCAATGGCTTTTTTATGGAAGCTGTATCATGGTTTCGTTGATCAAATCATTGAGTTAGATACGATTGAGTAATTTTAAAAATTGAACCATTCATGTTGATTAATTAATTTGATAATCTTTTTTCTATCAATTGATCTGATTTTTTTCTTTAACCTTTAAATTTATCATGTATTTTTACAATGACTGTACATATAAATTTATATGTAATTGGTATGGTATCCGCACCATGTGCGAAATTGGTGATTTATAAAGAAAATATATTAATTTATAATATTAAAAAACATATAAGTAACAAAATATAAATTAGATATCTTAAGAAAATATATATAAACACCAAATTCACAAGTTTCAAAAGCTATAATTTTTTTGTAATGTTATTTTTAAATTTAAAATATTTAAATATTAATATTAAAAAGTTAATATGGCATAGTATAGTTAAAAATTTAATTTAATTTCTTGTTGATAATTCACAACACTCATCTCTTGAAGTGGTTATCATGACTATTTAGATCGTTTGACATAATAGAAATTAACAGGGTTCTTTGAGAAGAAAAGTAAATGAATATGACCATTCAAGACATCCACAAATTCAATTTTGCAACTATTCTGCTTCAACAACCGAAGCAAGCCCGAAGCCAGCCATTCTAAGTCTTAATATCAAAGTCTTTGCAAACTCCATGGTGGTCTTTGTCCACCGGCTAAATATTTAAAGTGCAACGGTGACATTCGATCAACAAAAACCACAACTGAGTTGATTTCGATAGTGATATTCGAGATTAATTAATTTGGTCTATTTATTGTTGCCAATGCTCACAATATTGTAGGCATCAATGATCTTTTTCTTGCTGAAGTTTTAACTTCCAAACAAGCAACGAACTAGGTAAAAGGTTAGGGTTATAGTAACATCTTTTTTGAAATGTATGCTCAGTTAATGGTCAATAATACTAGTTTTTTTAGGACCACAAGTAGTGCATATATCTTAAACTTTCTTCAAAAATATTTATTTGCCTTTAACTGCTTATATATATAAAAAAAAAAAACTTTTACTAATGTTGTTAATATAATTTTTTAGCCATTAGTATCTTATTTCATATAATTAGTTCTGCTTGACATAATAATTATGATTTTATACTTTATTTCCGTACACCATACAATTAAAATTATGTTTTATTGGAATCAATGGTATACTAAGGGGACGTTTAGTATGGTTAAAAATTGAGGGAGAATGGGGAGCATTCCCATTTTTGGTACTTGGTTGAACCAAGTTAGGAGGAATGGGATTATCCCTTATTTCTCTCCGCTCCTTAAGGAATGAATTTTTAATTCCCATGAGAATCAAGCTAAACTCTTATTAATTAGTCAAACTAATAAAAATCACGTAAAATATTTATAATTAACCAATAAAACATGTAAACTAATAAAAATAATAAAAATTAGAATATTTTAATATGATAAATAATTAAAAATACAACAAAAAAATTTTCATTCCCTTTCCCATTATTTATTTAACCAAACAACTTATCAAAATTTTCAATCTCATTCCGTTTTTTATTTCGATTTCGGAGTCATAATCAAACCACCCCTAAATTGAAAACGTTTGACCCTTCTTCTTCATCAAAGTTGGGTGATATGAGTATTTATCTCGTGTATATATAGGTTATCTATAGTTTGTTATATCAAATGACCAATAAATCAAATATATGATATCTCTTTGAATTTATCATGAAAAAACAATTTAATATTAAAACACGTCTCAATAATATTATTAATTTCATACATCACTTACTAAGCAGTAAACACATGGTGAAATTTCATTTAAGATTGAAAAATATTATTCTTTTATATTCTTTAACTTGTAGCAAAACAACATATAGCATAAAATGCATGAACTTATGGTGACAAATTGCTTGTTGGTAGACCTGGCCACGGATTGGTTTTCATCCGAAACTGAACCGTTAGAAACCGGACTAAAGCCATCTTAATAATTCAGGTTCTAAAACTGGAACAAGAACAGTCTCAAAGCGATTTGGTCTCGATTCCTACTTTAATAAAATCGGAATCGGAATCAAAACCAGAACTGTCGATTTTGAATCATATTCACAAATATATATATTAATGTTAGGTCTAAATAATGGTATTAAGTAATTTAATTACCTAAAATATTTTCACATCCATATGGTATACATAAATTATACAACTTAATATAATATTATTGATATACAAACTTTTTATTTGCTATTATTTATTTTTTAGGTCAAGGGATATGTCAAATTTTATTTTAAACTATAAGTTATTTTTAATAATTAAGTTCTTAAAAAATAATGAATTAATACATTATTTACATGTCTAATTTTTACGTTTTAGATTAGAATTGAAACAAAATCATACCATTAAATGATAAAAAAATTTAAATTGTTAAGAACCGAAACTGAATTGTGAAAAATCAGAATCGGAACTATAACCAAATCGAACCCTTCTTAAAAGATTCAATCCTGATTCTTCCACTCTTTAAAACCGGAACCGTCGATTCCTTGTACCGTGGCCGGCTGTACTTGTTGGAGATGTGATTGCAAGGGAATAAGAAATTTACTTGTGCTTATGTTATATGTTTACATAAGCATATAAATTGATTATCATGCGGTTTAAATTTACATGTTTTTATATACCCATGTTCCGATTAAATTTATAATTCATATAATTTATAAATATTTTATAATTTTAAATTGAGTAACTTTGGATTTCTCCCTTGTTCATTATTACCTCTTTATATTTAGTGAAATTCTTTATAAAAAATCTACCTTTTTACATACTACAATTCTAGAAGTCAAATCCATAATTAAACGTCAACGTAAATTTTGAATTATTAAATAACACGAATCAAAACTAAATTTTCAATAATTTGCATATGAAATAGTGTAAAAATTGAATATAAAATGAATAGAGAAAAAAGCGTAAATTTTTATTTATAGAATTGAGATGTTTCACAATATCATTATTAATTGGTTTCGATCATATTATCTTTTTAGCAACAATGTTTTTTATTTTAAATTTTGGTATTCCTATCAAGGAGTTTTTTTAAAAAAATAAAAGTAAAATAATTAATATGCCAAACATTATTTAGAGATTTTTTTATTTCAGCATATAAGATAAATTAATAAAAAAATTATCTATATAAAATATATAAAAATTAAGAAGTTATGGAATATTAAAAATTTATTTTAATAAATTTCAAAGTTATCTATTTTATTAAATATTCCAAAATAAGGATCTTATTTTCCACTTTTTCTTGTCCCAGAATATAGGCATGTTTCTCTTTTCAATGCATAATTTATTGTTCCTTTTCTAAGTAAACCTTTTTAAATTCACATATTTATCAATGGATACATATTAAATTGTATGTAATAGTTAATGCATACTGAGGATACTAAAATAAATTCACCACATATTAACTAGCAAAACTATCAATTCTTAAACTGTGTGAAAATGAAAACAAACTTATTATTTTGGGACGCGCCTGCTTCGCGTTCTCTACAGCTTGAATTGCTTGATCAATTTGAGGGAGCATATATTTTTATTAATATGTATTTAATTTATGAAAAAATTTAAAATTTGAAAGTTCGTATATGCCTTTAATAATATTAACATGTTAAGGGATTTTAAGAGTTTTATACTGTATGTAATTTTATTTCTTATGTAATTTTTTTTAGTTTTTTATTCATTTTTTCTAATATTTTAATAAAAAATTAAAATAAAATAACTTATAAAAATACTATGTGGCAAACTATATAATGACACAAATCTCATGTGGTAAAAAAATTCCTCATTTTTTATACATTTCATATAGATTATTTACTATTGTTTTTATACAATATAAAAAGATTTTAAATATAAATTGTATGATAAAGTATAATTAAAATATAAAAGATAAAGAAATACTGTAACATTCTCAAGCCTAATTACATGCATTAGTGTTTAATTGGCATCATTAGTATAATTAATTTTTGTTAATTGTAGATTATTAATTCATTTCATGTGCATGAGGGGTGCAATTGTTGATAATAATAGTTGTGAGTATGTATATGGTAGTATTTGATTGTTTAGGGGTGAATTTGTAAGTTTTCTTAATTTTGGTTAAAAAGTCAAAAATACCTTTTAATTAGCCAATAAGAATGTTTTAAATTATATTAATAAA
>CANYLF012294485.1:0-10190 GCA_948193215.1 Bocquillonia castaneifolia
TTCAAGAGCTTATTTAACATAATTCTTGATTGGCCACCTAACTTTATGTTTGTTAGGATTTATAATTTAATCGACGGATTGTTATAAACCAGATTTAAAAATTGAGCTTGTTTAGATGTTAATACGGACACGGCAATTAACCTAAACTTGATTTAAATATTTGCTTAATGGATTTAATTGTTTAATCAGTGTGCATCGACGGATTGGCATAGTTAGTTCAATTAAATACGTTTTACTACCTCGATGGAGGATTAAAATATTTTTGAAAAGTCTTGCTTAAATGAATCTTTTAATTAGTAATTAAATTACCTCTCTAGATGAAATCATGAGCTCTGGTGTTTATTTTTATTGAGTTTCTTATCAAATTAAATTATTTTTAGTTTTTAATTTATTTTCTTATTTTTTTAAATTAATTTTTTTAATTTAGTTTTTAATTTATTTAATTTACTTTTCAATTAATTCAAAATCAATCAAGGGTATTCGTTTTACTTTTCTGTTAATTGTGTTTTTTATTGAAAAATTGATTTTTATAAGATTTGTCCCTGTGGATCGACCTCGTACTCCGAGTTTATTACAACAACTATTCCGTACACTTGCGGGAGTTGTGAAGTTTTTGTTTTGTTTTTCGTGTTGAATTTTTTTTCCTTTTTCTAATTTTTGTATTGTGATTGTGAATTTATTATTACGTATTATGTTAGTTGTTATTTCGTTATTGTTGATTTGGGTTTGCTTTTGTGCTTGTAGGTAGTGCATTCTAACTCGGAATCAATCTAAGGGTATTGATTCTTCCAAGTTAGAAGCGTTAAATCCGGAGATAGAACGAACTTGTTAAGCAAATCGTTCAGTTTCTCATCGACGAAAGCAAGCTGGTGACATGGGATCCAGGGGAACAAAACTTGGCGATCCACAGTTCGGACTACCACACAGCAATTTTGATCCTCCTGAAAGACATGTTGAAGATGTCAATGATGATGACAATGATGATGCCATTCACAATAACGGTGGCAACAATAGAAATAATGGTGACAATGGAGGAAACAATGGTAGCAATGGAGTTGTAATTCCATCAATTGGCAGAGTCGTTGATCCATAACTTCCTATTATTGATGTTCAGCATCCTCCACTGCATGTGGGACGATGACATAGGTATGTTTTACCACAACAGTATCAAAGACCACCACCACAAGGGCAAGGCGATAATAGGGCGTATCTTCACGATATTCAAAGCCCTGTTATTAGCGCATCCCCGTCATGCATTATTCTAAGTCATATTGCAAAGGAATTATGATTTGAAAACTCTTCAATTTAACATAATTACACACTTCTATGGTTTGCCATCCGAAGATGCATTAGCTTTTATGAGGGAATTCTTGTAACACCCTTAAAAAATATAATAAAAATATTTTGGAGAATTTAAAAATATTATTCAAAAGAAAATTCTTACAATTTGGTTCGGTTGTTATTGTAAGAAAAATTTCTATAAAGATTAAGCTGTAATTTTACAAAATATCTAAAGGTTAATATAGCAATTAACTATGAACATCATCATCATCTTTATTATTATTATTATTATTATTATTATTATTATTATTATTATTTTATTATTATTTTATTATTATTATTATTATAATACATCATCATCAACATCATTATCATCTTTATTATTATTATTATTATTAATATCATCGTCGTCGTCATCATCATCATCATCATCATTAAGGAAGAGGAGAACCGTTTCCTTCTTCTTCTTCTTCTTCTTCATAAAAAAAACTCTCTCAAATTTCTAACTCTCATAACTTTTACATATGAAGTTAGAATCAAGTGATTCTGGTTTCTATGGATTCGTGGCCTCTCAACCTTCTTTTTAAGATGTATCTTAATAGGTTTTTACCGGGTAGAATTTACTGATATGAGGTAAGAAAATTTTAAATAGATTTTCTCATTTTCTATTAAATCCATTTGTTATTTTATAAAATTGATTATATATCTATAATCTAGAGCTTAAGAGGAGTCCGATGGTGTTCAAAATTTAATTCTGATACTATTTGTACAGATGACTTGGCGGGCCCCACATGGAGCCTACCAACGGGTCCTACAAGTTGACCCTAGTGTGGATCCCACGCCACAGGTGGACCCCACCTATGGGACCCACGTGTATTATTCATGGTTACTATTCATCAACAAAATATGCCGGACTCAATTTTTTGTGCTGATCTTAGTGGTGCAATTAAAATCTAATTAAAGATTAGATGTCGGTAATCTCTTCAAACTATTACTATATAATTTTAGCAGTATTTTTAAGTAGATAATTTAAATAATAATTGTGTCCCAAAAATTAGTAAAAATTATATTGAACATTAATTCATATAGGTTTTGGCTAAAGAGCAACGGGATTGGAGGGAATGGAATATAATGCTAGTCAGGTGAGGAAATAAGTTATTTTTGTGTGTGTGAGGGTACCCCGATTGTACCCATGGATTATTGAATTTTGCATGTTTAATGTTAATGTGAATTTGTTGTGTGACATATATATATGTGTGTGTGTGTGTGTGTGTGTGTATAGGTGAATTTAATTATTATGAAATAAAAAGTAAACATTTAAATGATTAATTAAATTTGTGTATATTGAGTAGAAATAATCTTATGACTAGAAGATGAGACGTGGATGGATGATACTTGAATGAGTTGAAATTGATTGATATATGAGATTATTAATGAGCAAATGAGTAAATTGTGATAGATTAATTTGTTAAGGAAATTTTGAGTATAAGATGAATTTTATTTGATTGGCTTGTTGCTTATGACTTGGCAATGAGTTTGATTGTCTAAATGATTGGTTAGAAATTGGTAACCTAAAAAATGAGATGGAAAATGAATGATTTATGATTAGGCAACAAGAGGTTGTTTTAAATGAAAAGATGAGAAATTGAAAAAGATGTGATCGGGTTACCTTTCCTTTAACATTTCTTTTAGATAATTTAACTAGTTATCAAAATTGATTATGATGTGTGGTGATGTGGAATTGATTGACTTGTGAATTTGTGAGCTAAATTAAGAAATTGTGATGTGTTGTGAGTTGAATTGGTTGTGAATGTGTTTGAAATGGGCATGGATTCACTCGAAAAAAAAGGTTGTGTGTTTCAGGTAAGCTGAGCCGGTGGGATCGCTGCCTAGCGATGGATGGCGAGACTGAGCCAGTGGGATAGTCTCGTCGGTGGCCACCTATTTATATTTGTGAAAGAATCAGTAAAATGATTTGGTGAGGATTTGATGAGGATGAGTCATCCGCCCAGTATTGTGATTGAATTTGTGTATTTTTGGAAACTCTTGTGTAAATGGTTGAATTGTCATTATGGTGTGGTATTGATTAAATTAAGATTTTATGAATCTATTGTGATGGTGTTGTGCCTCACATATATGTGAAATTTATGAAAAAGGTGGTTGTGTGTGATATATATAAAAATATATATTTTACCTTTCTCATAAGTGAAAGGTAGTTGTGTGCGATATATATATATAAAAATAGATATTACCTTTCTCATAAGTGAAAGGTGGCTGTGTGCGAATATATTACATTTGTCATAAGTGGATCATTTATGTGTGTTGTTGGATGATATGATTTGAAAATGTGGTATTGTTGAATTTGTGAATTGGTGAGAAGTTGAAAAAATTGAAATGACAGTGTTTTGAATGAGAACTTGAATGGTTGAGAATGAAAGAAAAGTGAATTGATTGGAATTATGAAATGATGAAAAAGTACTTGTAATATGGAATTGTTTATTTGGTTGAAATTTCGAATTAGTTGAATTTGAGATTGATTATGAATTAAATTTATGTGCTATTGATATTCCATTATATTGTGATGATGATAGTGTGATGGATATACTACAATATGATTATTAACAATGCACACTTAATATGTTGTGTTGAATATTTGTTTGCTATGTTGAGTGTTTTATATATATTATGATAAATTATTATAAACTGGCACATTACGCCAGTAAATGAGGAAGTCTTATAAAAAAAAGACTTCAAATATTAAGTTAAATATATTTATTTATATTTTATTTTCTCACTGATCGAGCATTAAGCTCATTGTTCTCCTCAATAATCCAGTGTTGCAGGAAAATCAAATAGAAAGAGAATGCTAGATTTTGTAGAGCTCTATGTGGCTAGACTCTAACGATCTTAGGGGGAAAGCATTTTCTTATTATTAGTATTACTTAAATTTTATTTAATAAAGAGTAAAAATAAGTTAAATATTATTGTAATAATTTTGTATGAAAGTTTATTATATGATTAAGTAAATATTTTTAGTAAGAATATATTAAGTATACAATTAAATAGTTTAAAAAGGTGAGGTGTTACAATTCTGCAGTGTCAGTGCAACTTTTCCATTGAATGGCGTTCCTGAATTTGAATTGCGGATGTGATGCATTACTCTTGCATTGAAAGGTAGAGCAAAAACTTGGTTCATGAACTTGCCTGAAGGTTCAATGCAAACTTGGGAAGATATCTACAATAAGTTCATTTCCAAGTACTACTCCCAAGGAAAGACTACAGAATTGTGAACTAAGATTAGCACTTTTGTTCAAAATGATGGTGAACTCTTCCATGAAGCTTAGGATAGATTTCAAGGCTATCTTACTCAATGTTCACATCATCACCACTAATCTATTGGTGACATTCTTCTATGAGGGGTTATCTGATAATAGACAGAATTTAGTGGACACTCGTGTCAGTATTGGTATAGGTGAGAAGACTTCCGAGGAGATGTGAGATATCTTTGAGATGCTTTCTACTAACTCTCAATTGAAGGCCGACAGAAATAGGAGGAATCATTCTAGTGACCATTCAACTTCTGAAGTTCTTAACCATGTTGCTGACCTCACTAAACATGTGAAAGTGTTGTTGGCTAGAGAGCCAAGTCACCAAGGAACTTCCACCAGTGAAGCTTGCTATTTTTGTGGTCAATTTGGGCATCCATCTTCAAATTGCACTTATAATGAAAATCAAATGTGGAGGTGGCGAACTATTTTGGTGGATATGACAATCATCAACCCCAAGATGATCCATTTTCCACCACTTACAACCCAAGTTGACGCAATCACCCTAACTTTGCATGGAGGGATCCCAATCAACCTAGCCAACCTAGTCATGCGACTCCACCTGGATTTTCACGAAGGCAACAATATCAAGCGCTTCAATAACAAGCCAAGCCATCTTTTGAAGAATTGGTGTTAAAATACATGGCTAATTAAGATGTATATGTGAAGCAACAAAAGGCCGTTTTGAAGCAACACGAGATGATAATGAAGCAACAGAGTCATCATTTAAAATCTTGAGCGGCAAATTAGACAACTTGTAAAGCAATTACAAGAAAGACCTCAAGGAGCTTTGCCTAGCAACACGATGGTTAATCCAAGGGAGACAACAGTGGCAATTTCATTATAGAATGGGAAGGCACATGATGAGCCAAATTTAAAGAAAAGAACAGAAGTACAAAGACAAGAGGATGAAGCAACAAAGTAAGAAGTGGAACAAGAACCCCCCCAAACTTGTTGTCAAATATATCTCTCCCATTCCTTTCCCACAAAGACTAATAGGGAAAGGTGATGCCAACAACTTCAACAAGTTTTTAGAGACACTAAAGAAGACTCCAAAGAGCCTTCACGTTCTTGGTATGATTGAACAAGTGCCCTAATACCTCTAGTTTCTTCGAGAGGTCACCATGCATAAAAAAAGATTGAAGAAGCATACAAGGGTTCATTTAACAGAGGAGTATAATGCAGTTCTCCAACACCAATTACCCTCAAAGTTAAAGGACCCAGGGAGTTTTACTATACCTTGCTCTATTGATTCTCATTTTATTGATAAATATTTGTGTGATTTAGGAGCAAGTGTTAGTCTTATCCCTTTGTCTCTTTTTAGGAAATTAGAGCTTGGTGAGCTTAAACCAACCACAACCTCTTTACAACTAGTGGATAGATCGATTATACATCCAATGTGAGTTGTATAGGACATCTTGGTTAAGGTGGGAAAGTTTTACTTGCCAGCCAATTTCCTTGTGCTTGAGTTGGAAGATGATATGGATATTCCTATCATATTGGGGCGCCCATTTTTAGCAACAAGTAGATTTATGATAGATGTAAATATGGGCAAGATCACTATTCGAGTAGGGGATGCAAAGGATGAGTTTTTTATGCTCACTAATGATGAACATTCCCAACTTGAGAGTAATGATACGAGCTACAAGATGGACACCAGTCAAGTTTTAACGCCAACACCCATGTACAAGGAAAGTACTATGGATGTGAATAAGCTTGATGATAAGTTGGTAGTAGATGTCAAGGGTGATGGTAATAAGGTTCCAAAGGGTGCTACATGTTTCATGCTTGATACCAGTCAATCTCTAACTAGCAAGAAGATGAATAAGAAGGTGGCCAAAGCTTTTGCTAAGCTTAGTAAGAGTTTTAAATGGTGCATTAAAGGGAGAATGAGGAATCAAATCATTTAGATCTTCAACCGCAAACTTTTCGATCCTCTTCCAAGAAGCATGTTATAAATGTGATCAAGAATGTTGGTGGATCTTCATGCCTCAACTTTGAGCCTCCATGAATGCGTTACAATGTCTAGCTCTAGACATTAAACAAATCCCTTGTGGGGAGGACAACCCACATTTTTAATTTCATATTGTCGTTTGATTTTAAACTTTATTTTTATATGAATTATTTGGATTTTATTTTTGATTTCTAGGATTTTCTTGGTTTCTTTTTATTTTAGATTGTTTTCTTAGGTTTTCTTTTAGGTTTTCGTTTGGTTTTCTTGAACACCGACTCTTGGATCGGTGATTTGGTGCGGCTTTCATTTAGGGAAGTTTCCTTACTCCCTTTGCTTTTTAATTTTTGTTATGTCTAAACATTGAGGACAATGTTTCGTTTAAGTGCGGGGGAGGGAATAATGGCTATGTTGAAAATATCTTTTCAATTGTGGTTAAATTTTAAAGTTTATGCTTAATGCGATGTTTTAGTGTTGTCTTGTGCTATGTTTGTTGTTAAGTATAATTAAATTGATACTTATTTAATTGAGTTGATATTTCCAAAATTATTGTGATTTGTGCTTAATTTATAAGGATTATTACTTTATTTATAATTTTTGAGAATTGCTTGATTCAAAGTGAGTATTAATCTTTGAGCTTTCAATTCCAAGTTTCCAAGTGAGATTTATTTGTTGTGAGTTCCATTTTGAATACCAATTTCTCAACATTTTTCTTATCCATGTAAACTTTTGAGCCAAAGTTTCAATTTTTATTGTCCTCTTATTTGGTTGTTGAGAGTTCTTACTTGGTGAGAATTTAGCAGAACTTGTTTTGGTATGCAATTTGAATCCACATTATTTATTGGGAATATGAAAATGATGAGGGCAATCTTGGATTAACTCTTGGCCAAATAACTTACCTTGATATCCACTAGTAAGCCAAGTTGAGCCTTGATTTCCTTTTCTTGTTGATTATTTGAATTGCCGCAATTTCGAGCCTATTTTAGTCAATTTTTGCATTTTCCCCTTGTTTCTACCCTTGAAGTGCACTTATTATTTTAATTTGTAAAACAATTTGATTTTTGAATTAATTTTGAGAATTCTTGAGTATTTTTTGATTAAGTTTGCCAAGAATTTTTAATTTTGGAAAATGGTTGATCAAAAAAAATGTTGAAAAAGAATTGAATTGAAAAGTTTGTTGAGAAGTGAATGATGAGGATGCAAAATGCAAAGTATTAAGTGAATAAGTTCAAAGAACTTAGTATTTGTGCATGGTTTGTTTTGGCAAAAAGGTGTTTAATTGTTGGAATTACTCAAGATTTAAGATATAAATATATAATTGCTTCACAAATTAATTGTTCTTGTTTTGATTAAGTGCATTTCTTTTAAGCCTAATTCGTCCGTTTCTTTTCTAAATCCTACCATACCTAAGCCATATTACAACTAATTTAAAGACCCTTTGATTTGTATTTCCAATAATTTTTAGGTGGAGGACTTTTGATTAAAAAGCAAGCTTATACTTGAATCCTTGTAATTGATTTGAGAGCAAATACTTACCCCTAAACACATGAGAGTGATTGTGAGATTGTAAGAGTGTTGGGTTTTATGTTTTATTTGGAAATTACAATTTAATTGGTTTGACTTGAATTTGGTTTAGCGAGCTTGAGTATTAATATTACCTTTGTGTTAGTAATTTGAATAATTATGAGTAAGGTAATAATTTTTATAATGATAGCTTTGAGTTGTGATATTTTGGGATTCAATTTGATGATTTAGGTATTAATTAATTTTGCTTGAGGACAAGCAAAAGCTAAAGTGTTGGGGAATTTGATAACCAGTTTATATTCTATATATTTTATGGGGTTTTAATTCAATTTCTTTAATATTTGAGTGGTTTTATCACTTATCTTGTCATATTTTATAAATTTCCAGTGTTAGGAACGTGTGGGATCGAATCGGGATGAATTCAGAGTCAAATCGAGGTTGAACCGGCCGTTTTAACTCTCAATCGGACCAAACCGTGGAGCAAATTTGCTCCGATTCAGAATCAGGTTGGTCTGATTCAACCAGCAATTTCAGCCCGTGAAGATCAGTAGACAACCGGACCAAACCCAGCAATCCTGTTCAGATGATTTGAGGTGATTTTCTTTGGTTTTTAGGTGATTTTGGGGTATTTCGGTCCAATTTTGAGTGGTTCCTAGGGTATTTTTAGGGTTTTAATAGTCTTACACTATATATACTATGGTTTTAATGTTTTAGGAAGCTCTTGGCGTATTTTATTTTATTTTTCCTTAGAATTCAATTTCGGTTTGTTTAGAATTTCTTGGTTTTAATTTGATTCAAGGTGAATTCTTCATAATTGGTGAAGAATTGAAGCTTGTATTCAACAATTGAGACTAAATTGATTATACTTTAATCTATTTTATTATTTTCATTATGTTTATTGTTTGTTTATTGGTTTTAATTATTTGTTGGATGATTTTTATTATGTTTAATAACTAATTTTCCTTCTAGAGTGAAGGATGTAGTCTAGTAGGGGGTAATTTAATTATTAATGTTTTGATTAATTATTTTATTATAGTTTTTCTTGTTTTTTCATTTAATTCAATTTTCAAGAGCTTATTTAACATAATTCTTGATTGGCCACCTAGCTTTATGTTTGTTAGGATTTATAATTTAATCGACGGATTATTATAAACCGGATTTAAAAATTGAGCTTGTTTAGATGTTAATACAGATATGGCAATTAACATAAACTTGATTTAAAGATTTGTTTAATAGATTTAATTGTTTAATCAGTATGCATCGACGGATTGACATAGTTGGTTCAATTAAATACGTTTTACTACCTCGACGGAGGATTAAAATATTTTTAAAAAGTCTTGCTTAAATGAATCTTTTAATTAGTAATTGAACTACCACTCTAGATGAAATCTCGAGCTCTAGTGTTTGTTTTTATTGAGTTTCTTATCAAATTAAATTGTTTTTAGTTTTTAATTTATTTTCTTGTTTTTTTAAATTAGTTGTTTTAATTTATTTAATTTACTTTTCAATTAATTCGAAATCAATCAAGGATATTCGTTTTACTTTTCTGTTAATTGTGTTTTTAATCGAAAAATTGATTTATATACGATTTGTCCCTGGGGATCGACCTCGTACTCTGAATTTATTACTACAACTATTCCATATACTTTCAGGAGTTGTCATAAATCATCCGTTGTTCACAATTTAAAAAAAAACTCTTAAAAATTATTCATATTTTCCAAATGGAAGAGTGGTATTTAAAATTAAAATTTTTTGAAAAGATGAAAAACAGAATGGAAAATCTTAGCCTAAATTTTTTTTAAAAAAGTGAATCATTTTTTGAAATTAAAGATATTGTATTAATTATTTTTTTTAAAAAAAAGTTCATGGTTAAGAATTTCGCAATCTGTAATAAAAAAAAATGGCATATTTGAAGGTTTGGACATTTATTGAGATAAACGAGACACCAAGCAACCACCTGAATACCTGATCAACCCAGTTTGTTTGATGTTGTAAGCGCTTACGTTTATTGCTCTTTGCATCATTGAGCAGACAATCACGTTCACGCTATATTTATATAGAAAATGCCAGTATAGTATATATTTTGAGGGGAATATTGTCATTGTGTT
>CANYLF012294883.1:0-19877 GCA_948193215.1 Bocquillonia castaneifolia
AAATTTTCCTCCACCATACAACCCTTAAATAAAATACTATCTCCCAATTAATCCTTAACTCTTATTTCTATTACAATTAGCTCCCTCAACTTTTCTTACAATCTAGTCCATCAACTAATCCAACTCCCACAAACCTTATTACACACAATATATCCTACCATATATTATACAATGTATTACACAATATTATGATGCCAAAGACATACTTAGTGAAATGATTTAACATATATAAATGTATAATTAATCCATAATTAATTATGGCCGTTACAATTAGGCTTAAAACAAGGTAGCTTTAGCTCAAAATAGGTTTTTTCAAGGTTCAAAACATTTTCAAAAATAAATGAGTGACCAGCCAGAAGCTTGCATTATCCAAATCATGATAATTTAAGCATATGCTATCATCATTTGGCCTCTGAGTAGTATCCACATTCCTACATCCAAAAATTAGGTGTCTACAGTTTGCCCCAGCTTTTTCAGAGGTTTCGAATATTAACCAATAATATGGAAAATGATGACAAAGCACTAACCATATAATTTTTGGAAAATAAATGTGGACCTTAGCTCTGGAGTGTGGAATCTTATCTCAAACCTTAACTGCCTTAACTTGACTCCATGGAGATGGTGTTAATTTTCTTTGGAGGGCGATCCTTGTGATATTAACTCCATTGAGGATTGATTCTCTAAATCTGTTGAAATTGCTCCATTTGGGATTTTATGCATTTTCCTTTAGTTGAGGGCAATCCTCTGAAATCAATCTACTGGGGATGGCTATAACTTCATTATGAGCAATTCTCTGAAATCTTAAGCATAATCTTCTTAGTAATGCTCCACTAGGGATGTTTCGGACTTGACCGAGGGCAATCCTTTAAATTTGATTCCAATAGAGAAGGTCTCACTTCACTAGAGAATTTTCAAAATATTCTCACTGGAAAAACAAAAAATTTTCAAGGTCTAGGATAATGTTTGATCTTACTCATTTTCCATTTCCTTTTTCCTTTCAATTTTTTAACCAAAATCCTTGAGAGTGGACTTGTTAAAATAGCATCTCTTGCAACTTGAAACCCTCACCTTCTTCCTCAATAGGATTCAATCTCCATTTTTGAAATAAAAGATGAAACTTACAAAGTTGATAATGGAGGTCTAGCTTATGCAGACAAGGTTTCACCTCTTTCTTTCGTTAACAAACACATTTCCCTTTGTGTCAGAGACCAGGTAAGTATTTTAACTCATCAATTTCACCATTGCATGATTGGGTACTGCTGATTTACCTTTAATTTCTGCAAAATGGGTGAAAAATACTGCAAAACACCACCTAGAGGACCCAACACCAGTCCAAGTGGCGTTGGAGGGTTCCAATGCCAGTTGAAGTGGTGTTGGACCCTAAAATGCCACTTCAGACAAGTTTTGCATCCTCCGTTACTCTAGATGCATGTTTTGACTGTTTAAAATGCAAAATTATGCTTATATGAATGCTATAAATGTGCGTACGCATGTCCTCGCTTCCTAAGTTAGTCAAAAAATAATAAAGAAAATGATAAAGAAGAATAATTACGTTAGAATTTGAAACCATACTTGTACCTACCTTTTGTAGAGAGATATTGTCATATTTGATCAGAAGGGCAATTTCTATAAAGCCAGTGAGGTTTGGAGAGTGATGCCTCTCCAACTGCGTACCTTGGTTAATCAGGCTTGGTTTGGACCATTTATTAGCGCTTTACCAGCTCGTTCTGAGGATCAGGTGAGCTGTCATTGTGACCGCTGTTCCATGCAGGCGTTATTAGAGAGGTGGTTTAGTACCACTCATACTTTCCAGTCGCCATATGAAGAGTATACCCTTTCCCCATGTCTTTTTTCGCTATCACAGGCCTGGCTTATGTTGGGGAGCTGATTCCTTTTGATGTCAGGATAAACACTGTGAGCGGTGTTATTCAGGATGAGTACATCCGACTGATGATTGGTATAATTCCTCAGCGGAAGTCTTCTAGGAGGTTACACATTGATGAGATTACTAATCACTTGCTAGGCTATGATGGCGGTGTAGGATGGTGCCAAGATAGAATGGCACGTGCCTTTATCTTGTACTTGATTGGTAGCACTATCTTCTATGACACCAATAGCACAGTTCGTATCCATTTCATCCCCATTCTTCGAGATTTTACTACTATAAGTTCATTTCACTGGGGGTCCATGGCCTTAGCTTATCTTTACTACTATATGGACCGTGTTTAGCTGGGTGGGAAGAAGCTTTGCGGGTTTTGGCATGCCACCCATGTAAGTTTACCAACCATCTTTGTTTTATTTTCCACCATTTCTTTTAGCTTCTGACTCTTTTTATGTAGGTTTGGGCCATCGAGCTTGGCTTGATTCAACAGTTTACACCTGTTCATCTAGTTCGATCTTTCCCACGTCTAGGCTGTTGGGCCATGAGCCGTCAGCCAACTCATGAGACCTCGATTCACGAGCTTCACATCCTTCTTAATGCCCTGATTGCTAATGATGTAAACAAAAACAAACATGTTAGTTTAAAACAAACTTTGAAAGTTTTCAGAAACTTACCTGTTTGCTTTATCTTGCAGATTGATACTGATTGGCTGGGCAACACAGAGAACTTCCCCAGATATTTGTATTCCAATATACAGAAGGATAGACTGAGGATTCTTCTTGAGGGTCCGGGGATGCAGCTGTGGTATCTCAGAGAGAGAGTTCATAGCCAGTACTCTAGACAAATGCATAGAGTGCGTCTCCATCCTTTGACAAACATGTTTTGGGGTCACATTTTGGTTGGTGAGGAATTAGAGCAAGCACTTTTTAGAGCTCCTTGTACCATTTTCTTGGTTCATTCCAAGGCTCATGCTAAGTTCCTACTGAAGAGATGACTTCCCTGACTCCCCTTGTCTGTGTAGAGATTGGCTTAAGTATGCATTAATCTTTCAAATCTCCTTATGATAGTTTTTTGTAGAATGCTAAACCCAGATCATGCAGGTTCAAAATGGTGTTGTCTCTTTTGCCATTCCTTGGGATTCGGATGGTGATGATGACATTGATGCTCTAGAGATTAAGGAGGTGCATGCCGATGGTGCCTTCTCGTCGACTGAGGTGCCTCATGCTGTCAATGATGAGGCTGGACCTAGCTTTTGACCTTCTCCTATGACAGGGACCATTCCCAGGGTTAGGCTTACCAGATAGCGGTCTCAACACCTAGTTCATGGGCATCCACCGAAGGACCCTAATGACTAGATTCTAGGTGTGACCACTTCTTTCCCAGGGCACACTGTGCTTTACCATTTTCTCTTTGGCATTGTGGAGCATACCTTGACTCTAGCCTCTCCTTACATCACTTTTCTCCAGCATGCACTCATGTAAGTTCTTCAAATTTTTTGCTTTCTGGATTCAATTCTGTTTTCCTGACTCATTTTCTTTCTTAGATTCTGACTGTTGAGGCTGCCCATCTTGCTAGCTACTTTCAAGCTAGTAAAGCTCTTACTATTGATGCTTGTGATGATTGGCGATTGGCTTACGAGCATGCATCATAGACAAACCATTACTTGAGAACTCATCTTAACGAGTTGGAGGCAGCTGTTGCTTCAAATGATCAGGATGAGGATGTGGATGCCCCAGTTGACACGACTGCCACTGGAGATTGTTCTCATTAGAAGGATGATGGAGAGCCTTAGATAGCACTTTTCTTTCTTTCTCGTACTATTTTAGGGATGTTTTATTGCTTTTCTTGTTTTTTTGGACATGTACCTGCACTTTATGATCTATGTACACATATTTATTAGGCATGCATGTTTTTCTACTTTTCCTATGATGTATGCATGAAATGGTATGTTTAGAATCCCCATAAAGAGTAGAAAATCTTCGACTTCTGGGTGGCTAGTGTTGGAGTGGCGTTACAACATTCCCAACGCCAGTGTCGGAGTGGCGTGGATATGCTTGCAATGCCACTTCATCTGTAGATATGATGGGTTGTGACTTTAGACTCCATTTTTTTTCCTCTTTTAGACTTCAGACTTCCCCAAATGCCATAAGTTGCATATAAAAGCTTTAGGTCACCCTAGAAGCTTCAGAAAACATCAACCTCACTCCTCAAATCATCAAGATGTTCCAAAATTCATAAAAAAAAACCCTCAAAAGTCATCTAGGATGTCTAGAATCTGAATACTGGAATTCCTTGGACAGATTCCACCTTGTGGAGTTCAAATCTTTTTTGAACTTAAACTTCGACTCCAAACTTCTTCATGCTATAGCTGATTGTTGGAGTGTCAAACATTATGTCTTCTGCTTTAACGATATTGAGCTTTGCCCCCTATTTGAAGAGTTTGAGGGGATTTTGGGCAAGATTCATAAATCTAACGCTGCTATAGTTTTACCTAGCTCTATATCTCATTCTCTAGAGTCTTTGGCTATTTTCTTTGGCTTAACTCGTGACCAGATGTTATCTTATATGGAAGATGAGTTAATTTCAACCTAAAGATTGCTAGAATTTGGAGTTTCCAAGCCAAAGGGTAGTAGATCTTGGTAGATGATCATTAGCTTTTGCCTATACTCCCACTTTCTATTGATTGCTTCTAAAGGTAAGGGAAATTATCAGATCGCCCATCTGCTAGAACAAGTGGATCAAGATTATAATCCTTTCCTGCTTATATTGGCTGAAACCATAATTAGACTAGACTCTGTTAGGAACACTCAACATCTTTGGGGCAGTCCACTTCTACTCCAGGTATGTATACTTTTTTGCTTTCTCATTATTCCCTCTTTTTGGCTTGATTAACCCTGATTATACTATTCACCAGATCTGGTTAAAGGAAAAGCTAGGCGTAATGGTGCCCCCAATAAATCCTATGACTTACAAGCCTCGTCAATTCCAATCCAAGAGGCATGCTTTGACTGAAGCCAGACGCATTGGACTCCAAGTAACTGGTGGTTGGACTTCTTTCTTTGATTCCAGAAGTGAGGATCTCATCCGCTAGCACTACAAGTGGTGGAAATTGACTTTTGTAACTATCAGTTCTGCAGACAATTGTGGTCATTGCTGGCTTCAGGACTGTGACCTTCTACATTCCAGCTAGGGTTTACAAACAATATGGAATGGTGCAGAGAGTTCTTGCTTCTATCCCTACTTTCATGCCCTATATTGTTACTCCTGATTTCCTTAGGGACACCTGTATCCTTTGGGCTGGCAGAACCATTGTGAGAATCTGACTTTCACCTGTAGAGTTACTACTGATGATGATTACAAGGCTTGGGTTGATCTGGTAAGTGTTGTTCTTATGATTGAATTGTTTGATTTTGATGATGATCTCATTGATGCAGACTACCAAGACTATGTTAATGTGCAGGCTGAGCTGCCTGATGATGATGGTAAGAGCGTTGAATTATATGATGCAAGCAAACACAAAACATGCAAAGAGAGCTAGAGAAGATGCAAGAAATGTATTGGAAGCTAGTTTTACCAACATCAAGTGGAGTAAGAAAAATAAGAAAAATTAGGTCTCATAGCTGTTTATTTTATTTATGCAATGTTTTAGGTTTTTAGTTATGCAGACATAAAATCAGATATCTTAAGTAAGCTTGACAATCTTACAATGCAAGGTTTATTTTATTAATATCAGCACAATAAGCGTACTTTAACAAATTACATTTGATATTACTGCTATCTTACTTTCTTCTCTCATTGTTTATTTTGCCTAGACTGCCTCTTTCTGAGGTTTTCACCCTAGCAGGCTTGCCCTAATTTTTGCTTGGAATTCCTCTTTACAAGGCTTTCACTCCAATGGGCGCCCTAATTTTTGCATGAGCTATCCAAATGTATTTTCAACTCACCAGGCTTTTATTTTTGTACATTTTTATAAAGGTAGTATTTCTTAAGATGATCCAGGTTGATGGGTTCTCTGAACTCATTCCTTTCCAGATTTGAAATCTTCACAGCTCCCTTAAGTAGGATCTTCTTGACCAGATATAGGCCCTCCCAGTTTGGCTTGAACTTTCCTCTTGGATCAAATGGAATAGGCCTAGCTTGCTTCAGCACCCAATCCCTTTCTTTAATTGGCCTAACTCTGACTCCTTTGTTGAATGCTCTTGCTATCCTCTGTTGATACACTTGAGTATGGTGCAGAACTTTCTTTCATCTTTCCTCTAAAGACCACAACTGTTTGTACCTCGATTTAACCCATTATGCTTCAGGAATCACTGGTTCTAAAACCACTCTTAGTGATCGAATTTGAGTCTCAATTGTCAACACAACTTTGCCTCCAAACACCAAAGAATAGGGAGTTTGCCCTGTTGCACTTCTCATGGTTGTGTTGTTGCCCATGAGTGCATAGGGTAACTTGTCTGCCTAGTCTTTATTTGTTTTCACCATCTTAGCTAGAATCTTCTTACTTGTCTTGTTGGCTACTTCAACTACACCATTAGCCTGAGGTCTGTAAGGTGACGACCTGTGATGTTCAATCCCTTTTTCTTCTAGCAGATTCATTGTTTCCCCTTGGAACAAGACCCCATTATCTAAGACGATGTGATGCGATTGCCTGAATTTATTGATAAGCTTTTTGTTGATAAACTCAGCCATATTCTTTGCAGTAACGATTGGAAGTGAAACTGCTTTCACGTATCGGGAGAAATATTCAATGGCCACAACAATGTATTTATGACCATTAGAGGCTGTTGGCCTTATTTCTCTAATGATGTCAATCCCCCAAGCTGAGAAAGGCCAAGGAGATGTCAGATTGTGTAACTCAGAAGATGGCAGGTGAATCTGATTCCCATATCTGGTTAAGAAGATCCTACTAAAGGGTACCATGAAGCTATCTGACATGAAAGGAAACGAGTTCACATAGCCCATCAACTTGGATAGGCTGAAGAAATACTATCTCTAGAAAAAGGAATAAATAAAAAGAAAAATAAAATCCCACTAGGGAGAGAACCTGAAAGGGCTGTCTAAGCAAAAGTTAGGAAAATTAGAAGAAGGAGAGTGTAAAAAATAGTCGATCATAAAACTCAAAAGGGATGGTTGGCAACAGCAGTAAAATTTGTATGGCATTAATAAAGTACTCTTTTGTGAAATTATTAAATGCATAAAGTTTTTCTTATAGTTCATATAAAAACTTGTTTAAGGCTTGATCATTGATATTTCATAAAGCCTAAAAGAAAAATACATCAATCAAGTGCATGTGAAACAATTATGAGACCTATATTAGTTTTGTTTTCTTCTTTTCATCTTCAACCAACTCGTTAACCCTCTTCCATTTCTCAAAAACATCCACCTCTGTCTTCTGTAATTTCACCCAACCCTTGTATTCATCCGTCGTAGCCATATTCCTGTCATACATCAAATCCATTTCCACTTCCTTTTCACCCATTCTGAATCCACCCTAGCAAAAAAAAAAAAAGCGACATTGGGAGGTCTTGGGACAAAATGAGGAGGAAAACTTAGAATAGTCTGTTCAAAACCATACTATCGGCACAACCTGTAAGGAGAAGAGGAAGTAGCCCTGTGTAGGCCTGGAATGGGCACACAGCCGCCATAAAAGCTCGACAGTGGTATGATCAAGTCTCCACCATGGACAGAACCAAGTAATGTCTTCGTCTCTAAGTTTAAACATGAATGATCTCCATATATCTACAATCATTTTTTAGCATCACCAAGTTCCTCTACGGGAATCAAAACCTTCCTTGATCCACCTCGTGACACTAGTATATAGACATGTCAAAGGGAATGATAACGCTAGAACAGGGTTGATCAATGACAGCAGAAAAATCTATAGGAGTAATGTTGTACTCTCTGATGGGAAGATGAAATGTGTGTGTAGTATCAAACCATTGCTCTATCATAGCTCCAAGGGAGCTCCGGTCATTTTTGCAACCACTAGCGTCCTCTGAAACTAGTGGAAGTGCTCTCATAAAGGTACCAAAGCCTGCTGTGTCTACCCTAGCTTGAACCACGTCAGGAAGTCTCTCATACCAGCTCCTAGCACTTAAGTAATTCCCCATGGTAGTAAAGGTGACAGTATCGCGCTACAGAAACATAAAGTTCAAGCTAAGTATGTTATTCCTGAAGTTATTTCATCCATAAAATATAATCATACATTTTCAGTCATTTACAGTTATATTCAGAGGATAGCATACTATATACAGAGGCCTATGCAGTCAAAAGGAAATCAAAAAGTCAAAAATCTAAACCTGGTACACCCTAAAATCCATACGCCTCGACTTAGAGACATGCTTCTCAAAGAAGAGGCGCACGTCTCTTCCTAGAGGCACATGTCTCTTCCTAGAGGCGCACGCCTCTAGCTTGAGGAACACTCCTCTTATTAGAGGTGCACGCCCCTAGGTCAGATGGGCAGACCCGTGTTGGTTTGAATTGGTCCAAGTTCAGGAAAAACAAGGAAATAGAAGTGTTCTATAGACCTCAAAAATGGCAAAGCTGCTCAGATGTGTATCTAGACTAGCCATGGGTGTGATCTCTGCCCTAAACTCGAACTCGAGATAGTTCTACCACTTGACTTTATACTCTGGATGTGTTGGGAGGATGTACTAATCCCAAGGAAGTATTACAGAAGGACCAGAAGCGCTGGAAGAGGCCATTGTTAAATTGACACTATTTGGTTTTTTATGAATAGTGCTTATGTGAAAGTGATCTATGTAAGAAAGAATGAAAGAAAACCATTATATAAACTTGAAAAACC
The DNA here is from genome assembly GCA_948193215.1 of Bocquillonia castaneifolia. Classification (NCBI taxonomy): domain Eukaryota; kingdom Viridiplantae; phylum Streptophyta; class Magnoliopsida; order Malpighiales; family Euphorbiaceae; genus Bocquillonia; species Bocquillonia castaneifolia. Next base: position 8,688 of record CANYLF012294883.1, read on the forward strand.
CAAAATGCGATCCACATCCCTAAAGCCTGTCTAACACTGCCCTAGACAATAGACCAATGAGTGAAAAATTCCTTTAACCAAAACCTCCTCTGAAGTCTGAGAGAACCTTGAACCATAATTATTGATCATTAATCCATTGCCAAAACACTGAAAAATCCTCAATCAGATCCCCAATGAGAGTTTGAATAACCATTCTTCTTCCCCATTGCGTTCCTTTTCAACGAAACCTTTTCTTCCAAGTGAAGTCCTTATTTCCCTAGTAGATTTTTCAAGTAATGAATCAAACAGGTCCTGATAAAGAATAGAACAGAAAAAAGCTGAGAAGATAAGTACAGGACTAAATCTCCGATGAATCCAATCAAGTAATATCTGAACTCTATCTTCATTTGTCTTTTCTTTATCTCTACATTATGCCATTTTTCTGTGACACATTTTCTCATCTTCACCATGATATTTACCATATTCATATGTTTTATTCCTTCATCCATAATGCATCTTCACATCGTTACACCAAGTCATTTTATGATTTATTACCTCATCCATTACATATATCTTTACTATGTCATATGTTCACATTCATTCTTCCATAATACATATTCATGTCTTCCATGTTATCCCATCATGTTTATCAATTCCAATAAGTCCCATTATTCCTTCCCCATTGAGTCCAGTTACCCTTTCCTTGGTAAGTCCAGTTACCTTTTGTCAGTGAGTCTAGTCGACCTTTCCTTGGTAAGTCTAGTTACCTTTTCTCAATGAGTCTAGTCACCCTTCTTGAGTGAATCCGGTCACTTTTTCTCTAGTGCTTTCCTTCACCTTTTCTTTAGTGAGTCTGGTCACCTTTTCCCTAGTAAGTCCCGTCACCTTTTCCTAAGTGAGTCTAGTCACCTTTTCCACAGTGAGTCCAGTCACCATTTCCCTAATGAGTCCACTCACCTTTTCCTAGTTTCCTTTCACTAGTCACCTATCAGCCATTTTTCATGGCTATCCAGTTTATCCAACATGTTCATTGTCATGACCAGTTTTCCAATTCATCCTCTTTCCTACTAACGGCCTATAGTGCTCGACGCAATGTTTATGTTAACGGCCTACAGTGCCCGATGCAATCCAGTTTATCCTCCTGATAGCCTATAGTGCCTTAAGCCATCTGGCTCAACGATTAGTATTCCTACACTTAAACTTGTTCCAATAATGGCTATCCTTTTTATCTTGCTGACGGCCTATAGTGCCCAAAGCCATCTGGAGCAAGGATTAGTATTCCTATGCATGAACTAATTCCGGTGATGACTGTCCTTTTTATCCTACTAACGGCCAAAAGAGCCCGAAGCCATCTAGCGCAAGGATTAGTATTCCTACGCTTGAACCAGTCTGGCGATGGCTATCCTTTTTATTCTGCTGATAGCCTATAGTGCCCGAAGCCATCTGGCGCAAGGATTAGTATTTCTACGCTTGAACCACTCCAGCGATGGCTGTCCTTTTAATCCTGCTCTAGAGTATGGATTTGTATTCCCATGCTTGATCCAGTTCTTAATCCTTCTCTGGCATATGAATTTGTATTCCTATGCTTGATCCATTTCCTAATCCTGCTCCGGCTTGTGGATTTGTATTCCCACGCTTAATCTAGTTCTTAATCCTGCTCCGGTGTGTGGATTTCTATTACCACGCTTAATCCAGTTCCTAATCCTGCTCCGGCATATGGATTTGTATAACTACGCTTGATCAAGTTCCAGTCATGGTTATCCATGTCTGTTTTAATCCTGCTTCGGTGTGTGGGTTTATATCCCCACATTTGAACCAGTACCGGCGATAGCTATCCATAACCCAATTATCAGGTAAGTATCCTTTCTCTCTTGCATCCTCATAGAATCATTCACATATCATCAGTCATTTTACATCTTTAGGTGTTTTAGCTTTGTCGCGCTTTATCCATATTGACTATTACTAAACCCTGACAAAGCAGGGATAAAATGTAGACACCTAATTTTTTTTTGATGATTTGATAGTAATTTTATTATTCAGGGTACACTATGTGAATGCCAGAGAACTTCTGATTTGATTTTAAGTTGATTATTCTGAAAATTGTCTTAATCTGATTTTAAAATGGTTTTAATCCTATAATGAGTTTTGGGTCAACTTTTGATGTTTTGGATCTTGATTCAGAGTTCAGACTATGATTCAATGAGGTTCAGGGCTTAGAAACAGGCCAAAGTATCACAGAACGAGCCAGACAGGGTTGGCATTGGGCCTGCTCCTCGACCCAAAGGTGTGCGCCTCTAGGTTGAGGAGTGCGCCTCATGTTAGAGCCGTGTGCCTCTAGTTTGAGGTGCACAGCCCAAGGTTGAGGCGAACGGCCCAACCTAGAGGTGCCCAACCCAGAGGTGTGCTCCTCAACGTCTGGTCTAGATGATGAACACCTAGCCCAAGCTTGATTTTTGAAGCCCAAAACCCATTTTAATTAACTTGGCAACCACTCAAATGATCTTTAAATCAGATTTCAACCTTCCAAATTAGTTTTCAATCAAATCAAAATCAAATCCTTTCCATTAACATTGTTTCCTTATTCTACCTCACCTTACACCTAAAATAGAGCCTTTCATTTTTCACTTTTAAATCTCCTTTTCTCAACCAAAAATAAAGGTTAGAACGACATCCTCTCCTCCCTTCTAGCTTGCCTATCTTCTTTAGAGTTTATTCTCTAAAGGATTTAGAGGTTAGATCTTTGAAAAACACCAGAAATTCAATTCTAGTTGTTCTTAGAAGATCTAACTGGCTTTTCTCTAAGGTTTTTAAAGGTGTTCTAACAAAGTTCTGATGAAGTTCTAAGGCATTCAATGATACGGTGAATCCAAACCCCAAATCTCATGGGATAAGCGCCCAGAAATTATGCATACACAATGATCATAAGCTTTTTCCTAAACCTTTGTTATTGTTTATTTATTATCGTTCTTATGTTGTTCTTAGTTGTTCTTTCGTTGTTCTTATTATTTTAATATTGTTAACTTTTTTTAATTCTTGTTTTGCATGTTTATGAATGTTATAACCATTTATAGGAGGATGAATCATTGATGTGAAGATCTAAACTCCAACGAAACCCGAAGAACACCAAGAACGTGTGTATCACCCTTAGATTAGGATTTTCATTATTTTTAAGATGTAATCTCTTGTTATAATCCATTTTGAACATCCTGTTTGTATTTGGATCCATTTTGATTTAAATTTTTAGGTTTAATTAGGTTCAAAAACTGCTCATCGGGTTATGGGTACCAGAAGAGGTGCACAAGATAACCTAGAGGCACACAATGAACCTTAGAGGCGCATGTGTCTATGTTGTGGCGCACGGGCCACAGTTGAGGTGCCCAGCCAGTGTTCATGCCCAGTTCAAGGAGTTTTGATGGTTTTGGCCCGGTTCGATGATTCTAGAAGGCCCAGAACATGGCTAGGCATGCTTCACCCACTATTTGTATCACTAAACCTAATTTACGACGTTTTCGCTTCTTTGTGGTTGGTAGATGGATGAATTTGGGTTTCCATATTTAGTTGAACACTGTTTATTTCCTTATTTTGAATGAAAATGGTTAAATAACTAAAAATAATGAAAAATAAGTATTATTTGCTAAATTAAATAGTTAAAATGAATCTCAATGCATGAGCCATAGACTTAGGATCATTAAAAAATAATTTAGAAAAGCTAGGTTAGAAATTAATAAGATCACCGTATATGGGTTCTATTCTCCTTTACCTCCATTCTTTAGGTCGCTAGAAGCTTTCTATTCTCCTTTACCTCTATTCTTAAGGGTGTATGTATATTGCATGTGCTTGTTCATGTTTATTATCATCTTGTATAAGTAATTTATCGCTTTTCGGCATGTTATTAGGTGTTACTGCTTTCCTTATTTATACTATTGCTAGTTAGAAGGATAGTATGATGTTAGTTTAAATGTTAAGGTATGATCCACAACTAAAGGAATAGCTTATGCAGAGCTCAGATCTCTAGTTTATGACGTTTAGTGTTCTTTAGGGAATCCGACGTCATTAAACATGGAACAAATATGATCCTAACGTACATAGGTGGTGACTATCTTGCTCTGTTACACGAATGCTATCCTTCCTTTGAATGGCACCAGCCTGGGGTAGTGAAAATACTTGGTACGGCTTGGTGTTTAGCTGATGATTCAGGTCCGTAACACTTCTCTCGTCCACAACCTTTCCTTTCTCTTAAGGTGTATGTATATTCCTGCCATCCATTATCTCAGGTAATAAATTAATTCATTAATGTGCAAACGTTAACATTCTAAATAATGTAAAAATGGGGTTAAAACTAACTATGGATGTTCTACATGTAAATAAATAAGGAAACAATCCACTTGGCTAATTATACTAAAATAAATATCAACCCACCAATACAACAATGGACACTCAATTAATCAGGGTTAATTATATCAGACCTAATGAAAAAATAAAACTGATTAGAAACAATATTAAAGATGATCATTCATCCAATATATTTCCAGTGCCATATTATTTTCTAGGTGCTTATCACTTTATATTGTTTGCCCTTGGTAGGTAATAATGACCTTATTACTTAATTAAATGGGAAATTGACCTAAGAATGGATGACTTATTCCTAACCCAAAAATCATTTGGAGTGATGATGAATGGGGATTCCTAAGGAATCTATCTACATGTTAATCACTAGGTGAACCAGATGAAATTCAGGTGGCAACTCATAATATTTTCATAAAATAAAAAAATCCATCTAGTGAGCCGGTCGGCATTGCTATGGGACACCAACTGACAGGCAGGTCCCGGGCGCTCTTTCCATAGTGGCGACTCCACTAGGAAAGTTTTTATAAATAAAAATGAATGAAGATTCCAAGGAATTTCTCAACATTTTAATTAATTTGGACATTGTTCTCCTTTCGCATTGCATACTACTTCTGTATTTTACGGTCCCTATAAATCCCGGTTTCATTTATAATGTCGACCGATGATTCCACTTAGTTTTTAGGCAGTATTATCGATGATTACCACTCACGATTGAGATGACTTCCTCGTTGCTTGAAACCTTAAGTGGGGATGACGGTCAAAGGAAGTTTACTTGCATGGGAGCCTTCTTAGCCAAACCAAAATGTCAAAACCCAGCATGTAATGACCATAGAAGCTTTCACTAGGATGTACCCACTAATCCTACTTACTATAATATTGCCATGAGTATTTATAATCATTAAGCCTCAACCTATACTAAAATTCCATCTTCCTAAAGGCAGAATTTAGGTACAAGGATACAGACTCAATTATCATAAATGCTATTGTTTGCTAGGATAGCTTGAGAGAACATTCTTATACAATGGTACTATCATCCCTTGTTGATGAAATAAAGTACCCCAGCCTACCTAGGAAATGGACTTTTGACCAATGGAATACGTGTATGGGAGAAATGAGGTTGGAAGGCCTGCCGAATGGCAGTATTTGTTACGTGTATAGCTAACTAGTTTCTTATTTCCTTATCATGCATACATGCATCTGCATCTGCATCTCATACATACTGCTAACACTTCTATCTTGCAATAAACATTGAGTCTCAGTCGGCTTGAAAACGAGTAGGAAATGGTTTGTTCCAGACAGTGTTAATTTGGAAGAATTCAATCTAAGCGGAATGTCAGGACCAAGTTAAAACTTTGACATGGAAGCACTGATGGCTGCTATGAGATAGTGGTTAACACTGACACGACACTTGAGGATCCGCCTCCTGAAGGGGAAGATAGAACTGATGACCATGATGCTATTTCAACCTTGACTAGGAAGATGAAAAAGTTGCAAGACATAGTCAAGAGAAAGAAATCCGATGTTGACTTTGACTTAAACAATATGGGGGTTAAAGGCAGTAAGAAGTTACCTCCCAAGTTTAATATGTCGGACAATTAAAAGTTTGATGGAACTAGGGATCCTAAGATCCACAATAAGCAATATGGGTCCATCATGGCTGCTACACCTTTAGATACTGAACAAAAAGTGGGAGTGTTCCCTTTGTCCTTAACTGGGATAGCTCAAGACTGGCATCACCGACTACCAACTGCTGTTCAGTTTGATTGAAAAGAACTCTATGATGCTTTCATGGGGCAGTATTCTTACAACACTAAGCTGGAGGTGTCCTTGAGAGACCTAGAGATGACCAGGTAGAGATACAATGAATCATTTGCTGATTTTCTCATCTGATGGAGAAATGAGGCAGCCCTATTAAAGAAAAAGCCCTTTGAAAAAGATCAAGTCATAATTATTGTCAGAAATGTTATTCCTAGCATGATAGAAACTCTCCAGACTATGAATCCTAAGTCTTTCAATGACCTGTATGATGATAGGTTACAGTGTGAGGAAATAGAGGCCACAACAAAGTGGAACCATAAAGGGAAATCTACCTATAATTGCCCTTCAAACATAAAAACAGCGATGCAAACAGGGTTATCACTAACCAAAAATTCTCCAATTTCAACCAAACTTTATCCAAAGTATTTGAGAGACTTGAAAAATAAGGTTTGGTCAAGCCTGAAGCAGCCAAATTCCCACCTAACCCAAATTCTCCAGGATACAACCCTGATGCTTACTACAACTTTCACCAAACACCTGGGCATTCCAAAGACAACTTCATCAAACTTAAACACACTATCCAAGACCTCATTGAAGCTGAAAAAAACATCGACACTGATGATCGACCACCTAGCACACAACCCTTTGTGAAATTACCACAGTGTCCCACCGCCTAACAAAAAACATGTGCATTGAATATGCCTTGTATTCCTCTAGTGATGATGAAGTTGAAATGCTAGATGCATTTCATCTGGCCAAAGATGGTGACTTCTCACTTCAGCATGTTACCCAAAGTGGTCGAGACTATCAGAGGAAAGATTTAGACAAGTCTACTCCGGAGACTAGTCATAGAAGAGATGTCCATGTTCCTAAGATTGTTAAAGACACTAAGGAGGTTAAAGAAGACTTGATAACTTACTAGTTAAAGAAAACCTAAGCCAATGCAAGTATCTGGGACTTGCTAGTCTATTTGGAGTCACACAAGAAAGCCTTGGTGGATGCCCTATCTAAGATCAAAGTTCTAGAAGATGTCTCTCCTAAAAATATGGTCAGACTCATGATGGAAAAGAAACCTGGTGAATTGACATTTACTGATGAAGACTTACCCCTAGAAGGTCGTGATCATAACAAAGCTTTGTACGTTGCTGCTGAAATCAATGGCAAAAAAACTTCCTGTGTCATGGTGGATGATGGATCTGCCATCAATGTTTGTCCTCTGAAGCTCCTTCCCAAATTGGAAATTTCACCATCAAATCTGAAGCCGTCAGACCTTGTCATCCGTGCTTATGATAACTCCAAGAGAAATGTTAAGGGCACATTCACTACAAAGGTCAAAGTTAGGCCAATCGAATCTAAGGTAGACATCAATATGCTAGACATTCCAATGACTTTCGCGGTCTTATTGGAAAGACCCTGGTTCCACTCTTTAGGTGGGATTCAGTCTACACTTCACCAGAAGATCAAGTTCCCCCAAGAAGGAGGGATCCTGATAATCGATACTAAACTAATTCAGCCTATAGTCGTGCTGTAAGCTGCTCCTAAAGGTGTGATTTCCCCCATAGGGTTCCAAATCATGGGAATTCGTGAAGATCAAATAAGCCCACAAGTCAACTAACTGCTTCAAAAGAAGAACTACTTTCTAGCACTTGGTTTAGGCAAAAACTAGCAAGGAATCACTATAGTCCTTGATTTCAAAACTCAAACTACTCGCAAAGGTTTGGGGTACAAAGGGGGCTCTTCAAAGAAATGGATGGAAAACTTTACTACTATGAAGGGAAGCTTGTACGAATACTTCATCCTTGAACCTAGAAATACCTTAGATAATGCTGGGGAAAAGAGTAGCACCTCTGCTGTACATCCTGTTCGAATCTCGGAAGAAATGATTACTGAAGATCTGTATCCAAAATGGAAGCATTAGCTATAAAGGAATATTTCAAAGAAGCTGCAAATAAAGCTTGTGCCCAGGCTAACTACTCCAACCTGGATGCTTTTATTGTTGATGCACTTTTAAACACCTTTTATTCTGTTAATGTAATAAGTCCTGACCCCTTTGAAGAGGAGGATTTTTCATTTTTAAGGTCAATGATATAACTTCCAACTTTGCTTGTTTGTGTGATGTTTATCATGATGGCACTGTGCATTTCATCGATCATAGCATAAGCATGTTTAACATCAATTTTGTATAAAAAAATGCATTCAATTTAGGTATAATAGAAACACCACATGAAATACTAATCGCTTTCAATGTGACCCCTGAAGAAAGAGTAAGATTTGAATAAATCCTTAAAAACAGAAAGGAAGTATTTGCATGGACCTATGATGACATGCCAGGTGTTGATAGAAGTATTGCAGAGCATTTCATCCCCACTAATCCAAATATGAAGCCAGTTAAGTAGAAGCTCACAAGATTGAGACCAAAATGGGCACAGTGAATTAAAGAAGAGATAGCCAAGCAGTTGAAAGCAAGATTCTTAGAAGTGGTTGAATATCCAGAATGGTTGGCCAACATTGTTCCAGTTCCCAAGAAAGATGGCAGAGTCAAGATATGTGTCGACTTCAGAGACCTGAATAAAGCATCACCAAGAGATGATGTCCCCCATTCACACATTGACGTACTTATTGATAGTGCAGCAGCCAGTGCTATGTATTCCTTCATGGATGGTTTCTTTGGGTATAATCAGATCATGATGGCTTTGATTGACAAGATGAAGACGACTTTCATTACTGAATATGGTGTCTTCTACTACAAAGTAATGCCCTCTAGACTCAAAAAGTGGGGGCAACATATCAGAGGATGGCGACAACCCTATTCCATGACATGATGCACAAAGAAGTAGAAGTCTATGTGGTTGACATGATGGTCAAGTCCCTAACTTGTGAGCAACAATTTAATGCAGTGGACAAGTTCCTTTAGAGAGAAGCAGGGTACAATTTGAGGTTGAACCTAAAGAAACGTGTATTTAGAGTAACTGAAGGCAAATTACTGGGGCACTTAATCAGTCGAAAGGGAATTGAGGTGGATCCCGACAAAATCAAAGCTATCTAAGAAATGCCAATTGTAGACACCTAATTTTTAGATGCAGGAATGGGGATGCAGCTCGGAGGCCCAATGATGATAGCATATGCTTTAATTAGCATGAGTCGGATGATGTTGGCTTCTTGCTATTCACCAATTAGCTTTTAAAAGTGTTTTGAAACTTGAAGAACCTGTTTTGAGTCAGAACTAGCTTGTTTTAAACCTAATCGTGCAAAATTCAGACGGTTTTGGGCATAACTTCTTGTGTTAGTCTCGAAATGGCCTAAAACTTGATTATATAGTAGATTGGGCCATTATGCACATTTTTGTCTATAATATGGTTTTTCAAATTTTGACGTTTAGGGCCTTAAATGGACCCAAGAAGGGTCAAGTATCACTCAAGGGCTTCCAATGCCATTTGAAGTGGCGTTGACCCTTCTCAACACCAGTAGGACTGGTGTTAGGGTCTTTTGATAGCTCAAATGATGATTCTTGTTTCCAAAATTTGAATTTTGATGATTGGATGAAGATAAACTTCGACTTGGATGATTTTTATCTTTGTTTTGAGATCAGATGATGATAGAAAGGGATTGACATTATCTTTCTATTATTATCTTTGATTTATCCTTGATTTTAGTGGATTTTCATCAAATTATCACTATCTAAAATGAATTTCTATCTGATCTTTTTTTAGAACCTATATGCAGTAGCTTTTTCCTACGATTTGGACTCCCTAGAGCCTAAGAATGTGGCTAGATACAGATGGTTAATCGCTAAGAATGGGTAAACACTAATCTAAGGATAAGAATCTATTGATTGAAGCTCACCTTCTCATCTTTTGTTGCCTATAAAAGGCAATGGTTTTTTTTCCTTGAAAGGGGGTTTGGTTTTTTTGGTTGGCTAGTGGCTGGAAATTCATTTTCTAATCTGAATTAATTCTAAACCTGGTTTTCTTAAGCTAAAATCAACTCACTTAACAAAGATTTTGTACTTAGAAAGCTTGGTTTCCTTTGCATTGGATTTTTGGGTGTTCTTGAGGAGAATACAGCCTGTTCATCTATTTTTCTTAGTGATTAGCAACAACGAAGCCTTGTTCTACATCATTTGACGCTCCCTAAGGGTACTAAAGCCAATTCCAAAGAGTTTCCAGGTGTGTTTTCTATGTTTTATATTATGTTTTGATCATTCATGGCATGATTTGTTGTGTATAACATGTTCCATGATTTTAAATGATTATTTGGGAGGTTTATGGCATGATTTATATGGATAAATGATGTGAAATAATGTTAAAATGCTCTATATATGTCTTTTATGTTACTAACATGTTTCTGCAGTATTAATAAAATTATGGCTAAGATCCGAAATAATTTCGTGTTTATATGAATTTTCTATGATTATTTATGTGATTTTAATGCATAAAAATTGCATCTTTGAGTGTAAATAATGTGTTAAAATGTGTTTTGATGCATGATAATATGTTTTAGAATTAATGTGAATGTTTTTAGGCTTAGAACATTTGATTTTGGCATTCAAATCGTCTGTATATTGCATTTTGTTGCATTTTCCATGATTTTCTGTATTTTTTTTAGATCTGTGTTTGGACTAGCGTCAGGGCCAGTTGAACTGGTGTTATGCCAGTTGAAGTGGAGTGGACAAGCCTTCAACACCAATCCCCACTGGCATTGGGATATTGGATTGGCTTTGGGGTAATTTTGGCTTTCAAAATTGCTTTTCACGTGGAATTAAGCGATGAGGTAAGTTCCTAAACCTTCTTGGGTAATTGTAGTAGGTTTTAATGCATGAAAAATGTTTAATAATGTTTATTTGGTAATCAAAACAGGTTAAAACAAGTTAGAAACTTAGGTTGTGTTGTATGGTGCTAATATGTGTTCTAATCACCTTTTGCATGTAATTTGATTTTTAATTATATTTGGGAAATTTGTTAAAATGAATTTTGTTTGTTAATAATAGAAACTGACTTTTCATAAATGTATAATGCATGTAAAATGTAGGATTTTCTCTATTTTATTGCTTTGATATAATTGCCATAGAGGAAATGAAGGTTAGAATAATTCTAGAAGTGGCTAGTA
>CANYLF012294898.1:0-12089 GCA_948193215.1 Bocquillonia castaneifolia
CACATATAGATCAAAAGCACATTGATACTGCTCACCCTTTCCTCTGCTATGTGACAAGAGAAGAGAGTTTTAAAAGTTGTGCTTTTGAATTGTAATCTTTTTGTAAAGAATATAATTTAATTTAAGAGGAAAAATTGCACCTATTAGGCTATTAGTGTTTAAATTTTTACATATCTACTTAGTGTGGTGGGTTTTAAAAAAAAAAATTGAGATCTTCCATTAACAATAATTAATCAATCAGTTCATAAATAAAGTTGACTGTGTATAAAAAATCCGTATAAATTATAACATAATAATAAATTTTCCTCTAAATTTTTTCACGTTGATAGAATAATTATAAGTTTAGTGTTTAAACTTCTTTTTTTTTAAAAAAAATAAATAAGTTATGGACTTACATATTGCTTTAAACCTATTTGATATTGTGGCCCTAAAAAAAAACAAGGCAACATATGAGGCTTCTAGTTCTAGTCATAAAAGAAATGTATTTTTAATTCAAGGGAGAAACACTCCTTGTTCGAGGCCCACCAGACATATGCCAAACATTCAATTTTTTTTAATAAACACAGATTTCTATTTTTTTTTTCCTTAAAAAAAAAGTCAAAACAGTATAAATATTAGAAAAAAAAGATAAACATTATATTAATTTTTTTATTCAGCATTATATTAATTTAATACACACTAATAAGCAGCATTCACATTCTATGTTTAATTGTCCAAGAATATTCTTGATTAGTTATAAACTCCTAGGCAAGGTACATAAATTGGTTAAGTTGGCGATATTAATTTAAAGTTTTGCCTTGTTACTATCTATATATCCATCTGTTTTTGTCATGTTTTGTGACCATAAGAACAAAAGAAAGTATAATTATGGCAACATTAATTATGATTATATATATATATATATATATATATAATAACTTGCTACATACATATATGTTGAAAGATTAATGTAATCCATATACTTTGGAAATACTACAATGGAGGCTGCAGCACACACTCTCACCAGCAATTTCAACATGGATTTCTGTTCAAAATTGGCAATCCATATTATGATAAAAGAAACAGGCAGGGGATCAAATTTTGTGTTTTCTCCCACATCATTTGGGTCCATGTTGATCCTGATTGCTGTGGGCGCAAAAGGGTCTACTTTGCAGCAAATGCTATCTTTTCTAGGATCAGAAAGTATTGATGAGCTCAATTCTATGGCTTCCCAGATCGTCACTTCAGTATTATTGCCAAGAAATGAAGGCCATGATCTCACCGGAGGTCCTATTGTGTCGTTCTTTAATGGTGCTTGGGTGGATCACAAGTTTGGTTTAAAGCCTTCTTTTGAGGAAGTAGTGAAAGATGTCTACCATGCCACTGTCAAAGATGTTGACTTTGCAAATAAGGTAGTATTAATTGGAAAATTCTTATATAGAACGCAATCTATGGATCGTTCTGAGAAATATTCTCATCGGTGGATCTTATTTTCAACAGGACTCGCATCATTCTTATAGTGATTCATTTGAAATAAAAATTACATATCATTCTCACAGTGATTCATGAACCGCGATCCATATAAGAAAAGGTCCAATTGTAAACGACACTTATGTTGCTTCTTATCTAGACTAGCTACATATTATTATAACCATCTTTTTTTGTGCTTTTTTATTTGAAGGGTGATCAAGTTATCAATCAAATTAATTTATGGGTGGAGAACGCAACAAAAGGGCTCATCAGAAACCTCCTTCCACAAGAGTCAGTAGATGGGGATACATGTATTATTCTTGCAAATGCACTCTATTTCAAAGGAGCATGGAACCGAAAATTTGACGAATCAAGAACTAAACACAAAGAATTTTACCTTCTTAATGGTCAGATAGTTCAAGTTCCATTCATGACTAGCAAGCCATACGAGAAACATCTTTACTGTATGTCTAATGGCTATAAAATTCTCAAACTGCCTTACCAAAATGGTAATGACACAAGGCAATTTTCCATGTATTTCTTTCTTCCAAATGCAAAAGATGGCCTCTACAACTTAATACAAATTTTCAAATCCAATCCTGAATTGTACAACACGCAATTCGAGCTACAAGAAGAAGAGCTTCCTGAATTTTGGATCCCAAGATTTAAGTTTTCATTTAAGATGGAAGCTACAAATAGCTTGAAGGAACTGGGACTGGAGGTACTATTCAATCAAAAGGGTGATTTTGGAGAGATGGTTGATTCTAATGGACCAATTTTCCTGTCAAAAATATTTCATGAGTCCTTTATTGAAGTGAATGAACATGGAACAGAAGCTGCAGCAAGCACTGCTCCTGAATTTAGATGGTTATGTGGCCGGTTGGATCCACCAAGTTTTGTAGCTGACCATCCTTTCCTGTTTATGATCAAAGAGGAAAATTCCAATATTGTCTTTTTTATTGGAGCTGTGCTCAACCCTCTATTGGTTTCTTGAAAGTTGAAATATAATCAAGGAGTATCATATATCTATTGCTCAATAAATTGTGTACTGAAGCACATAGGCAGACTTACACCGGAGATAAACACGATTGGTGAAGGAAGCAGAAATTTTTTTTCAGTCCGGACTAAATAAAAAGCTTGTCATAAGTTTTGTTACTTCTCCACTTCAAGTGATACATTTAGCTTTTCAATTCTAACTCTACCTCTCTACAATCAGACTCTGAATGGGTTAATTTCTTTTTGTCTATTTATTTTTTCAACATCAGTTCGTACTAAGCTCATCCCAAATTATATGTGCTTCCATCCCTATTACTCCTCCATACCGTCAACCCGGATTTAAGCTCGCACCGGCATAAGCTAGTTCTGTCACTGAAAATAATAGTCCACGAAATTTTCTTTTTTTTTTTTTTTGAATTTAGATTTTTATATAATAAAACCTCGATTAATTAATATTTTATAAATTAATAATCTTAATTAAATAATAATTTTTCTCTGTCTCAATTTAGATAAATATAGCAAAATATTATTCGATAAATTAATAATTACTATAAAATAATATTTTTTTAATCTCAACGATATTATTTATTGAGATTTATTAGAATGTATTTAGATTATTAACCCTTTTAAAAGCTAGCGCTTTTAACACCTTATAGTGATGGTCATTGATATGTTTGATTTCTTAAATTTTATAGTAATGTGTGTATATTGCAATAAAAACTATGAAGGTGATGTTTTATATTTAGAATTTAAAAGAAATTAAGGCACTGATGAACAAAGGTGACTTTATGCACAAACATTAGAAATTACTTGAGTAAAATTTTCAATCCTCTTTCACAATATCCAAAATACAGTCAAATTAAGCATACAAAATAAATGAAAACATACATATATAGATGGCAAAATGCCATTCCTTTTATTGACATCAAAACCAAGTTATTGGGTAGACAAGTCAACATCCTTGTCATTGGAGATACATAATTCAAATTATAGTACACCATATTATACTTACTACTAAGTGGCACACCCACCCAGATAAGCCTTCATATAGTTACTTCTTGCAATTATTAAGAGTAAACAACTCCTTTGGGTCCCTTCCAAAATGTTGGATTTGATTGTGATAGAACTCAGATGTCCATGAACAAGGGTCTTGACACTTTTCTACACTCACTGAAGGAACACATTCTATGTTGTTGGCTGTTGGAGCTATTCTACTACTATGCCTGTATTTCTGATGATCATTTATATAAATATATTTAGTAAGATTAATAGTGGTGAGTTTAATTATTTAAATAAAATTGTGCATTCTTTACTAATTTGTTAACAGAACAGAATCACTTACAATATATGTACTTTCTAGCTCTCAATTTTTTCCCTTTCTTTTCTTTTTAAATCAAGAGATGTGAAAATTAGTAACAAGAAAATTTTTTTGAGGTGATTTGATAAGTGTGTGAAAAATATAGGTTCAAAAAGAATTCCTTGTAAATTTTGTGATTCTTTTTGAACCTATATTAGTTAGAAAAAGAATTTTGTCTAAATTTGACTTTTTCATATGTTATCGTTACAAATTGTAGTGATATATATATGTATATAAGACAAATTAAAATTTAGTAACTTTTCTATAAAATAAATTAATAATAATAATAATAACTTTAATAATATTAAGGAATAATAGTATTATTTATTCCAATATTTAGTTAAAATTTTAGATGTACCTTAATTTTTAAAGTGTTTCAATTTGGTCCATCATATTTTTTTGAGTTGTTTCAAATCCATCTACAAATCTATTCAATTGTATATTTTTTACTAACATGTCAGACAATTAATGATATAACTAGACATTATATTTGACAAATAAAGTTATAGAACTGTGATTAAAAAAAATATCATGTCAGTATATTTATATTAGTTAAATAGATTTGAAATAAATTAAAATATGATGGACTAAATTGAAGTACTTTAAAAGTTAGGTTGTATTTGAAATTTAGACTAATGATAAAATATATGATACCATTTGAATTCAAATCAAATTCTTTTATTACCTGCAAATGACTTTTTATTTGATCATTTGTGAGTCCTTCAACCTTCATTTCTTCGTTTATCAACTTTGGTGTAGCCACTGCTCAAAAAAAATTAATTTCAAAACGTAAATTAAAAGGAAATAAAAAAAAACAAGAAATAACAGTTTGAAAGGCTAAAACAATATATTCCAATGGTTTATTTATTTTAACCAAGAAAAAAAAAATATATATATATATATATTAACACTGACCATCAGGACCTCCAAGATATTCTACAGCATCAACAAACTTAGCATGAAGGTCTGGTGTCCAGGACCTTCTAAAGCTTTTTGTTTTAGTACTCTTTGGCTTGGCTTCAGCACCTTCATCAGAATCCGATTTTGCAACTTCTTGATGATCTTCAGGTTTTTTAGAATTTGTCTCATTTTTTATGGTCGAAAATGTGTTCAATGCACAATTCGAATTCGACCCTTCGTATGCCTGAAAATTATATATAATAAATTACAAGCATTGCCAATTATTTCATTAAAACTACAAAGGTGACAACACAAAAAAGAAAAAAAAGAACAATTTCGTTTACGTGCTTAATTAGCTAATTAAGGTTAATGTAAGTACCTGATAAATTTTATTTGATTCTGATAATGTTGGTTTCTTTTCCTTGTGATCATCATCGTGATTAAGCTCATAAGGCTTAGAAGAAGAGGAGCTCATAAAAGCATAATTTTTATTTTCTATGCAATAATTTTGTAAGACTTTTCTTGGCATTGCTTCACAATAGATTTTCCTTTTCACTGACAGAAACTCCATTAGATGCTGCTCCCTAGACTCAAATCTTGTACCATTTTTCATGTTCATGATCTCCTCCTTCAATCTTTCAATAGCTGCACGCAGTCCAATTATATTTAAAAAAAACGGGTCATTCTAAAACGGTCCGGTCTATCCAAAAGTAGATATGATACGTACTAGGAACATAAATTAGATAGACAAAAAAAAAGCTATAATTAGTTAATTACCATCCAATAGAAGCAGCATGCAATGAGGAAGCTGGTGTTTAAAGGCCTCAACCTTAGACAATTCTTCTTGGTGCTTTTTAAGATAGTCATTCAACAAGACTAGCCTGTCTGAGAAATTGTCAATGTTGGATATTTCTTTCATCAAATTGGCTATGGTTTTTGGGACATAAGATGGTTTAAGACTCAAGCTCAAGTCTAGACCACTACAATCCATTTTTTTTTCTTTCTTCTTCTTCTTTTTTTTTTTCAATTTCTTTTTGTGTCTGAAACAGATTGAACATATGGATATAGAGGTTAAGACTAATTAATTACTTGACCTCTTTATATACAGATTTAGAGTGTGCAAAAAAGATATATGGAATCTAAGGATTCATCAAAAAGTGTTGCATATGTAAATTGTTTTTTTCCCTTTTATTTTTCTTTCTTTTTGATTCCTTTATTTTACTTTTGCTATTGAGATATCTGCTATTAGTTAATTGTAAAAAAGTAATTGCAAAAATGTTGACTTATAAATTAATTTATTCAAGAGATACAATATGTTTTAGTATGATATTTTTTAATTTGAACTATAAATAAATAAATGTAAATCTATATATATACGCGCGCGAACATTTGTGTGTGTTGAAAAGACCAAAAAAATTCTTATTTTTTTGAAAAAAATATTGTTATATAATATTTCAAATATATTTTTAATTGGACTATTAATTAATTTTGAATGAAAATATTTTAAGAATGTCACAAGTACGCAGATTGCTCATGCTTTCACAAAAAACCAAAATTTTTATGTGTGTGTGTGTGTATAAAATGGAGAAGCTCTAAATTAGGTATATCATAATTGTAAAAGCAAAGGAACCAACTAATTTATGCAGGAATATTCAGCCACGTTTTATTTATACTTTTATAAAAGGCCTAAATATTTTTTCTTATTTAATGCCTTTTCAAAGTCCATTCTTATCAAAATATAAGAAAAACCAGATTTTCTTTTCAACAAACAATAGGTTTGTCCAGATTCCCCTTGAACTAACTTTGACAAATGTTCTTCAAAACTCAGAGAACTTTTTTTTATTTTTTATTTTTCTAACTATAGAATTGTATTTAATTAGTACCATCAACTGAAGGTTAATCGCAATACTTATGACAAAAAAAAAAACAGACAAACTATATAGCACATAGAAAATTTTTACCCTTTAGTCTACAGCACACAGTTCTTTTACTTATTTTTGCAAGTCTATAAGTGTCATTAACTTTTGTTTACTAATTTAGATTTTTTTTTACTTTTTGTAGTTTTCTTTATTATTGTAAGAGAAAATATAGTAAACAAATACTCCATATATACATATGAGGGGATCTATCATACTGTCATAATCTGATCATTTGACATTTGAATTTAAAGAAAAATTTTGAAAGACAACAACTTGAATCTGTATACTTTTTTAACAAGACCCATAAATTCAATTCTAATGCAACTTAATGATTTGTTGAGAATGGTACGTATGTGGGTATCTAATGAAAAGAAAAGGTAGTAAAAAAAAGGTAAAATGTTTAATTATTAATCTCAATATCTAGTATATATATGTTTTGGTTTATGAAAATTGAACTTTCAACATCGATTATTTTCAAGATTTGAAAATGAAAAACCAGAATCTGAGAAAAGAAAATTTCAGTGAACTGATTTTCAAATTCAACTATCAAGATTTTTCTTAAAAATATACTAGCAAGAGCGTATATAGATTAAATCAACATGAAGATACAGGATTTAACTAATTAATTAATCAAGAAAGGAAGAAACTAATTAAAGCATTAACATCCTTTCAAAAAAAAGTAAAGCATTACTATAGAATAGCTTCCTTTTTTTCTTGGTTAATTTATGACAATCCACTTATTACATATGCACAGTGGTAATTCCTACATTTGCATGCATGCACACAAGAGAACACAATGACTGTAAACAATCATGAGCATATATATATAAAAGAAAATCCTTTATTCTCATTAATTATATATTTTTTTTTATAAGTATTCTCATTAATTAATTATATATATATATATATAGTAATTAAGCTCATCTAAAACAAAATTAAAACATAATTAAATATTACAAGAAAGAACCTTTTCTCTTTAATTTTATGTCCCCCCAAGAGATCGATCGATGGCACATGGGAGTACAGTACTGGAAGGAGCAATTTAATTGATTATAATATATATATATATGTATAGCTAGCTTGTGGCCTGGGGGTGCCATATATATATATATATGTATGTATGTATAGCTAGCCTGTGGCCTGGGGGTGCCATATGTATGTAGCTATTTTTTTTTGGTAAATATGTAGCTATTGATTAATTAATTTCTCAGCATATGTATATAATTTTTTTCAGTCAATATCATTCATGGCTGCTGCTTCTCCAGTACTTGACATCGGAAGATCACTACAGTATAACTTTGCTTTCCTTTCATCGCCGGTATCCGGTGTTCGCCTCCAGTTCAGCCTATACTTCTGCATCATTAATTAAATATACATTAATTTTTTCATCTTATATAGATGTTGTAGATTGAATTAATCAATTAATTAATTCACATGTACAATAAAATTCAATCTCAAAAACTAATTAATTTGAGACATTTTAATTGATCACTTTAAACTTTAAGTAGAATTTCTTTATATATCAACTAAAAATAATATTTTAAAAGAAAAGAATATATATAATATTATATATGTACATATAATTGATTTATGAAATTATGAGGTTAATGTATATTAAATATGTACCTGTAGATGGCTTTTGACTTGATTGGTAGTCAGTCCTTCAACCTTCATTTGTTCTTTTATTTGCTTTGGTGTTGCCACTGCTCCCAAGTGAACCAAATAATTGGTATAATCAAAGATTAAGTTGTAAATAATCCCAAAATCAATCAGGGGAATCTAAAGATAAAAGAGAGGCATATATTTATGCATGCATCGAATTCTTGCTATAAAAATAATTAATATTCTTTAATGGAAATTTATTCCAAAAAAAAAAAGATTAATTAGTTTTATTTTAAATTATTACTCAATTAAATTTTAGTTGTTATTCAAAAAAAGAGTTATAGTTAGCTACCTTCAGGTCCTCCTAGGAGATGAAGAACCACAACAAACCTAGAATGAAGTTCAGGTGTCCAAGATCTCCTGTTGTTTCTCCAAGTAGGTTGTGTTAATGGCTTCAGCTTACACTTCATCAGTCCCCTATCATTTACTTTCAGTCTCATGTCAATGCCAACTGCTTGTTTTTCCTTTGGATAAAGTGATAAATTAGCAGCCTATAATATCAATTTAACATTTAACAACAAAAATATAGTATATATACTAATCATTAATTAAACATTAACAATTTAAATGAAAATAAAAATAAAATATAATTTATTTGATTAGAATTTTTTTATGACCTGGGTTGTGATTAGGGTTGCATCATCTTGCATCTTGTCATCATAATTAGGAGTAGGGTTATTCAAGTCTATTTTGTGTTGTTGATCTTCAATGTTAACTATCATCTTCGTTGATAAAACTTGATCTCTTGGAAATAATTTCTCAACAACTTGAAGCCCCATACTTCTCTTTATTTTGTTGATCTCCTCTTTCAATAGCTCAATTGCTACACAAACAAAAATATAAAAAAAAAAAACAAATATTTCTATAATATATTAAATCTAACAAATTAAATTTTAATTTATTATTATAAAAAAAACAAGTAAAGAAAAAAAAACATATATACCATCCAATAGAAGGAGCCTGCATTGAGGAAGTTCTTGATTAAAAACATCAGCAAAAATGAGCTCTTCTTTGTACTTGAGAAGGTAGCCATTCAAAATCAAAAGCTTTAGCTCATCGCTCTTTTCATCTCTTGATAAATCTTTTATCAAATTGGGAATGCTTTTGTGCTCATAGGATAACTTCAGACCCAAAGCAAGGTCAAAGTGATCACTATTTGCACTTGATGAAGAAGCCATTTATATGTATATATATAATTGTATTAAGTAATAAATTTAATATCTTTCTCTCAAAACTATATGGCTATGTGAAAAAACCTCCCCATATTCCCTATATATATACATGGAGGGCTACAGAGACTTGTATATTATTAAGAAGAAAAAAAGAAAGGTAAAATGAAAGAAAATAACAAGAATCTGGTATGTGTTGTGTTGAAAAATGGTTTTTAGGCATCCCAAATGACAAATTAGATTACATATGTTGGATTCATCTTTGCATATATATCAAATTCTCAGACCTAAACATTTTGAAAAAAAAATATAATAAAATGCAAAGTAAAACACCTACACTCATAGTATATAAAAAAAAAAAAAAAATTGCTTATAAATATGCATGTGCTCTTCTGGTCTTCGATATCTTGTTATATATATGTGTGAGCGCTTGCAATAATCATAAATGTAAGATGCCTATAAATTAATCTTATATTTTCATTCAATAACCTTATCTAAAAAAGGTGATATAAAGCGCAAAAAATATTAATCCAAATGTCATTATTAGTTACTATTGATAAATGATATTTCAAGTAAATATTTTTAACAACACAATCTTTATGCCAAATGACAATATATATTAACGCTTGTTTTAAAAAAAAAAAGAAAAAGAAATACTATTCTAAATCACAAAAAAAGGGCCAGGCTATATATATATATATAAGATTTCGCATATATTTTAAAATTTAAACTCTTAAATCTTATATCGTTATATTAACACTCCATCGATACTCGTTTACTTTTGGAAAATGGTGATAAAGTTTGTTCGGAAAAAAGATAAGGATGTAGGTTGGATACCCTAATAACGACATACTACTCATTGATAAACAATTAACGTGTGTCTAAATAATTCTGAAAAAATTTAGCATTTCGGTAATATAATTATGATATTACCTAATTTTTCTAATGACGACAAAAGGAAAAAATATATATTCAAATGGAAAATCACAATAAAAATCAATACATGTGATTTGCTTTTTTTTTTTTAGGTTTGCTAGTGGTTTTTTTTATCATAGCTATATATGAATTCTAAATTGGACATTGCCACTTGAATTAAACTTTATGAGCCATCAGCTCCCTTACAAGGCATGGTTACGGTGACTACAAATTCACTTAATCCACGCTATTTGAATTTAAGCTTGTGATCTCGCATATTACATAATTGAATCCGGACTAATTAATGGGAATAAATTTGTAATCTTAAAAATGTTTTTTAGGATCACATTAATTAATTGTTGCGTGATAATGCTTGATAAAAAGGGTAAAATGCTAATTGGCAAAACAAATAACAAGGTTAAAGGGTAGGATATATATAATTTATTTGAAAATAATTGATATCTCTGAAAATAATGCATTTCTTTAAACTGTAATCAGAGGCTGTATTAGGTGTGCTAGTTATGGTTTTTGATGATATATATCTAAGAACACTGAATTTAGAACCCGGTGATATTGTTTAATTTTACCTAATTAAAATGGATAGTGTCACTTGAATACTTGATGAGCTTCACTCTCTTACAAGGCATGGTTATGATGGCTGCCAATTCACTTCAACACCATATAATTGAATTTTATGCTTATGATGATTTTGATTCGAGGGGAGACACAGCAGTGAAGTGATTACATTCAAATTAAATAGGTGGATGAAGAATTGGTTGTAATTGCTTTCACAATTTTCATGTGATAATAATGCTTGTTAAAAGAGATATTATGTGAAAAAAAGATAAAAATTAGCCAAAAATAATAAATGTATAAATTTGTGAAAGTACCTTTTATATATGTGTGTAAGTAGGTATGTATGTATGTATGTTTGTGTATGTGTTTGTATTCTACGGTTACTTTGTTGTACTTTATCACGAAAATACATACAAATTACGTAAAAAATGAAATCACTTTATCTTTTTTCGTAACTGATATGATTTTTCATAAAAAGTATACATTTATTTTACGAAAATACATTACCTTTACGAAAAATTATCATTGAACCTTATCTGATATGTGTTTTTCATAAAATGAATTATTTGAAATTATGAAAAACATTAATTATGAAAAAATATAAAATAATTTTAATTTTTTTATATTTTTCATGACAAAGTATAGTTATTTTGTTCTAAAACAAATGGAGTGTTTGGTTTAGTTGTTAGGGACCAGTTACCAACTTATCCAAACAGGCCGAAAGTAATGGAAAGAAATGAAGGAAAGAGGTAATGGATTCGCTTTCGAATGGGCCAAGCAATGAAACTATTTCTTCAACTAATGTGGATTCAAATACCAAAAAGGGATGAGAGGTGGGCTTGATAGGCAAGCCTACCTACCCCAATGATTACTATCAATTGGAATTATTTTGCTAATTGTGGGCACAGTTTAGGAACTTAAAGGCCTAGAGTCTTTTAATAAGACCAACTTAGTCTACCTCATGGAGATATTGATAGCTAGAGATAAGATGGCTCGGGTTAAAAGGCCGTGGATGTTAAGAATATGTTTACAGTTGATAGCATGGGTCATGGAGGTGGTTTAATGCTTATGTGTAGATCTGATCATTGGGTGGGTTCGAGCCGGGCTTGATCGGGCCCAGGATTTAAAACCTTTATCCAAGCCTAT
>CANYLF012295109.1:0-13021 GCA_948193215.1 Bocquillonia castaneifolia
TTACTACCCCAAACTTCCATAACTTAGATGCTCTCTAAAATATACTCTACCAATCAATATTATACAATGCATTACACATAATTATGGTGCAATTGTCATGATATGATTAGTGGTTATCCCCTAATCTAATGAAACTAGGCCATGACACTATGGGGGTGTCAAGTGTTAGTCTAAATGTACCTGACTGATGCGGCCCTACAGCATGGGATCAGTTAGGGTTTGAGAAGAGTGACCTTTGATTATTACCTATGTTTAAGGGACATTGGTGCGTCGATCTAATTAAACCTGATTGATGATAAAATGACCCTAGAATATGGGAAACATCAAGGACTCATCAAGAGCAAAGACATGGGATAGGGACATAATGATGGCTTATTGTTTGGTTTGGATATTGAGAGTTTTACTATGCAAATGCGCATACCACGTCAGCAATAGCATCCCCTGTTGGTGTGAAGGCCCAAACCCATTCCTAGGTGTTGACTTGGCCAAACGAATATGTGTGTAGGAGAAATAAGGTTGGAAGGTCTACCACTTGGTAGTAAGTGTGATTGACTAACGTTTGTTACTTGTGTTGATTGCTCCATGCATTCATGCATCCTTGCATACACGGCATAGCATGATAACCCCTTATTTTGTAGCAACATAGAGTCCTTCAAAAATTCTTGGGCAAGACAAGCCGGACGCCTAGTTCGAAACACGCCACCCCTAATCTTAGAAGCACCAACTTCCCCAAACGCCATGGCCGGGTTGAGTGAAGATGTCTTGAAAGCCTTGCAAGAGATGATGGACAAGACCATCAAGAAAGCCTTAGAGGAATGGGATGAACGCAAGAAAGATGAATCCGAAAGTAGTGATGAGGAAAGGGATGAGGAAAGACACCCTGACCAAGAAGCCCTAAATGCTGTTACTAAGAAGATGGAGAAGCTCCAGGAGATGGTCAAGAGCAAATACAAAGATTTTGATTTTGACAACTTAGGCTTGTATAGGATAACTGGACTACCACCTAAAATCAGGATGCCTGATGTGCCAAAGTTTAATGGAGCTGGGGATCTGAAATTGCATCTCAAGCAATACATAACCATCATGTCTATAACTACTTTGAATGGGGAGCAAAAGTTGGGTTTGTTTCCTTTGACTTTGGAAGGAGTAGTATCTGATTGGTACTATGCTCAACCGGTGACCATCAAATCTAATTAGAAGGCTCTTAACGAGGCTTTTAGGGGCCAGTTCTCCTATAATGCTACCATGGAATTCTCCTTGAGAGATTTGGAGATGACAAAACAAAAGTATAGTGAGACATTTTTTGAGTTCTTGTTTAGATGGAGGAACAAGGCTGCCTTGATGCCTAACAAGCCCTCAGAGCGGGAACAAGTCCGGATCATTACAAGAAATATGCATGCTAGTTGGGTAGAGAAGCTTCAGCTTATGAATCCAAGAAAATTTGTTGAGCTCTATGATGACGGGCTCCAAGTTGAGGAGATAGAGTCTGAGAAGAAGAAGACGTACAAGGCCAGTTCAGGTCGTACTCATAATCAATCCACTAAGATGGTGGAAGTCAATGTAGTCAAAACGACTCACCGTTTCTCAAACCTTAACAAGCCACTCTCAAAAGTCTTTGAAAGGATAAAAAAGGAAGGCCTTTTGAAACCTTAACCAACAAAAAACCAACCAAACACTAACTCGCCACAATACAACGCAAATGCCTTTTGCCGTTTCCACCAAGTACAAGGCCATTCTACCGATAATTGTATTAACCTTAAACACTCCATCCAAGACCTAATTGATGAAAGGAAAGTCATGGACCCTGATTCGAGAAGCCCTAGCATAAAAAATAACCCATTACCAAGCTACAATAATGTACCACCTAGAGTTAGCTGTATTGAGACTGGATTGGCTGAAGAAGATATATGGGCCTCCTTTGAAGACTTAGATGAAGAATGGGTTAATGTGGAAGAGGATCCAAAGTTAGAAAAGGGAGCTCCTGAGGAAGCTTAGAATTCCCTCTTGAAGACCAAGGAGGAGCTTGACGATGAACAAGAATATGTAGAAGATCTCCTAGGCCAGCCCTCTGGCAAGTTCGACTTTAAAGCTTTATATCCAAAGCACCCACCATATGCTACCCCTCTAGAAGATATAGAGCCTACATAGGGACTTGAATTTGATGCTTATGACAATAACGCTCCATGGCCCAAGGGATGGGGTGAAGATGTGAAGGATTGGGACAAGCTGAAGCATGGCAATAATTCTTAGACAGGAAAGATGTCCCAACTTCCATTGAGAAAGATATCCGAGCCATATGCAATGAAGTAGGTGGAAAACTCTCATTTTCAAAAGATGAGGTTGATTCCTTCATGATCCAAAGTAGGAAGGATGGCAAGATCAGGGATTGCTTCAAATTTGATGCATGGTATAGCTCTGATGAAGATGACTTAGTGATTGACAATGTAATAAGGATCGATAATGCTGCACCTGCTTTGGTTATTCGAAGTAGGAGATATTTTCAAAGGAAAGACTTGGCTAAATCAAACAAGTCACTCGAAGAAGAGATAGTGAAAGAAGCCGCCACTGCTGACATTATAACTGAGCAACTTAAAAAGACTAAGACTAACGCAAGCATATGGGACTTACTTGTTTCATCCGAGTCTCATAGAGCTTTAGTCAAGGCCTTGACTCAGATCCCAGCTTCGGAATCCACAACACCTGAAGAAGTGGTTAGATTGATGACTGAATAAAAGAAAGGGGAGATCACCTTCTCTGATGAAGATTTTCCATTAAAAGGAAGAGATTATAACAAGGCGTTGTTCATTACTGCTAAAGTAAAAGGAAAATGAACTTCATGTGTAATGATATTAATGTGTTCCCGTTTAAGATTCTTTCAAAAATGGGAATAGCTAAAGAAGACCTAAAGCCCTCCAACTTGGTCATTCGAGCCTACAACGATTCCAAACGTGCAGTTGAAGGGACATTTACTGCCAAGGTCAATACTGGGTTAATTATTTCAGAGGTGGACTTTACTGTCCTAGATATTCCCATGACTTTTTTTGTGCTCTTGGGACGACCCTGGTTTCATGCTCTAGAAGGAGTACCTTCCACAGTCCACCAGAAGATGAAATTTTGACCATCTCAGCTAAGCCAGTTGCCTCAGTTGCTGTGCTACGAGCTGCGCCTCTGGGGGTCATTTCCCCTATGGGCTATCAGATCATGGGTATCTTTGATGGGCCAAGCAATCTTGCTATCAATCGAATGATGAAGAATATGGAGTATATGCCTACATTAGGGCTAGGGAAGAACCAACAAGGAGTCACTCAGTTGCCAGACTTCAAAACCCAGACAACTAAAGAAGGTTTGGGCTATGACGGTAATAAGAAGATCAAGATAGGGAAGGCCCTTGCAGATTTCTTTGTTCCTGAAAGTGGGATCCTTTACCCAGGGAAGGCTGAATCGGTGGATATAGGTAAGATCCAAGTGCCAGGTTTTGAGATTTTCAGGGGGCTGCTGGATACCCAAGCTGTGGAGAAATTATTGATAGAAGGAGACCACAAAATCAAGATTGAAGAGTTGATCGAGAAAGTTGATCTAGTTCCAGCTGTAATGTCTGAGTGAGATGAGTTTATAGAAAATTCATTGATGAGTCTGTTTTATGAAGAGTCTGATCTTAATGTAATAGCGTCCGATTTGTTTGAGGACGATTTTGTTTTCTTTTCTAAAGTCAATTATATAAATGTTGATTTTGCTTACTTGTGTGATGTTTTACTTGATGGCACTGTGCATTACATAGATCATACCATAAGCATTTCTGATATTAATTCTATGCAAACTCATTCTATTAATCTTCGCACAAAAGATAATCCGAAGGAAATAGCACTTGCATTTGATATTACTGCTAATGAGAGAGAAAATTTTGAAAAAATATTAAATAAAATAAAAGGAGTGTTTGCATGGACATATGATGACATGCCAGGTATCGACAGAAGCATTGCAGAACATCGCATCCCTACAGATCCAAACAAGAAGCCGGTTAAACAAAAGCTATGAAGACTTAGACCAGAATGGGCAAAGCTTATCAAGGAAGAAGTTGAGAAGCAACTCAAGGCCAGGTTTCTAAAAGTTGTCAACTGTCCAGAATGGTTGGCCAACATAGTCCCGGTGCCCAAGAAAGATGGAAGGGTGACAATGTGTGTAGACTACAGAGATCTGAACAAATCATCGAAGAAGGATGACTTCCCACTACTCCATATTGATGTTCTAGTTGATAGTGTTGCTTCAAGCATCATGTATTCCTTCATTAATGGGTTTGCTGGCTACAATCAAGTCATGATGGCACTTGTAGACAAGATCAAGACAGCCTTTATCATGGAATGGGGTATTTATTGCTATAAAGTCATGCCATTCAGATTGAAGAATGCAGGGGAAACCTACCAAAGGATGCCCACAACTCTGTTCCATAACATGATGCACAAAGAAATTGAGGTCTACGTAGATGACATGATGGTCAAGTCACCAATCAGGGAAGGACACTTTGAAGCATTGGATCGATTCTTGGCGAGGGTCGAGAGGTACAATTTGAGCCTCAATCCAAAGAAATGCATCTTTGGAGTAACTTCTGGGAAGCTCCTTGGACACGTTGTGAGGCAGAGGGGAATTGAAGTGGATCCAGATAAGGTGAAAGCCATTCAAGACATGCTAGCAACCAAGACCGAGAAAGAAGTCAGAGGTTTTTTAGGCAAGGTCCAATATATTAGCAGGTTCATCTCCAGATTAACTATGATATGTGAGCCCATCTTCAAGCTACTTAGAAAGGGTCAGAAGATAGAATGGCATGAACAATGTCAAATAGCATTTGACAAGATCAAATAATACTTGAAGAGCCCACCTGTTCTGCAACCACCAAGAGCAGGAAAGCCATTAATATTGTACTTGGCTTTGGAAGATGTTGCTATAGGAGTCATGATTGCATAAGAGAATGAAGATGGAGTTGAGCACGCTATCTACTAACTTAGTAGGAAGCTGTTATCCTACGAACTAAGATATGACATTGTTCAGAAAACCTGCTTGGCGGTGATACGGACAATAAGGAAGCTGAGGCACTACTACCAATCCTATAGGGTTCAAGTTGTGGTAAAGGTTGATCCACTACGCTATTAGTATGAAGCTCCAGTACTAGTGGGAAATCTTGCTAAATGGTTGGTGTTGCTGATAGAGTTTGACATCCAATACTTGACCGAGAAGACCATCAAAGGGACAGTTGTAGCAGAGTTTCTGGCCCTTAATCCTATAGAAGGGCAGGAAACGTGGGAATATGATTTCCCTGATGAGTCTTTAAACCTGATAGAAGCAAACGGGTGGAAGCTCTACTTTGACGAGGCAGTTAACCAGAAAGGAGCGGAGTGAGGGCAATCTTGATCACACCTGAAGAAGAGAACATCCCTTTGGCCAAAAAGCTGGATTTCAAAGTTAATAAAAATATGGTAGAGTATGAGGCATGTGTGTTTGGCTTAAAAGCAGCAATTGCACTAGGAGCAAAGAATCTCACCATTTATGGGGACTCAATGCTCATAATCGAACAAGCTTCTGAGAATTGGGAAGTCAAATATGATAAGCAAAAGCCCTACGTAGAGTATATTCAGATGCTTACCTTGAGTATTGTGAATTGTACTTTTGCGCACCTACCAAGGGAAGAGAATCAGATGGCCGATGCACTTGCAACTTTGGCATCTATGTGGGATAATCCTAAAAATGTAGCTATGAAGCCACTAGTGACGTGCATGTCAAGGATTTCTTATTGCTAGGGGGAACAGATAATGAATGTATATGGGCCGAAGGAAAAGCCATGGTTCTACAAAGTTCTGAGATTCCTAGAAAAAGGAAAATACCCAGAAGGAGCTTTGGGAAAGAAGAGGCATGCTCTAAGAGTTACTTCAAGGAATTACACTCATCACGAAGGGATGTTGTACAGACGAGCTCCAAACGGGGTACTACTTCGATGCCTTGATCAATGTGAAGCAGAAGAAGTTATGAGAGAAATCCATGCTGGGGTTTACGGGCCTCACATGAATGGGTATAC
This sequence comes from Bocquillonia castaneifolia, assembly GCA_948193215.1. Taxonomy (NCBI): domain Eukaryota; kingdom Viridiplantae; phylum Streptophyta; class Magnoliopsida; order Malpighiales; family Euphorbiaceae; genus Bocquillonia; species Bocquillonia castaneifolia. Next base: position 6,065 of record CANYLF012295109.1, read on the forward strand.
TTTAGCTAAAAAGATAGTCCGACAAGGGTACTACTGGGACTATATGGACAGAGTTAGAAAGTGTCACGAATGCCAACTGCATAGGATTCAGATTCATCTACCACCTATTGAACTATACAACTTAACATCTCCTTGGCCTTTCTTAGCTTGGGGGATCAACATCATTGGAGAAAAAAGACCAACAGCTTCTAATGGCCACAAATACATTGTCATGCCTATTGAGTATTTCTCCCGGTATGTGGAAGCAATCTCACTACCAAAAGTTACTACAAAGAATATGGCTGAATTCATTAACAAAAAGCTCATTAACAAATTTGGGCAACCTCATCACATAGTCTCAGACAATGGAGTTCAGTTCCAAGGGGAAACTGCAGATATGCTAGAAGAAAAGGGGATTGAACATCATAGGTCATCACCTTATAGACCTCAAGCCAATGAAGCAGTGGAAGCTACTAACAAGACTATTAAAAAGATCCTGGCTAAGATGGTGAAGACCTACAAAGATTGGGCAGACAAATTACTCTTCGCTCTCATGGGTTACAACACGACCATGAGGAGTGCAACAGGGGAAACTCCCTATTCTTTGGTGTTTTGAGGTGAAGCTGTGTTGAACATTGAGACTCAGGTCAGATCATTGAGAGTGGCTCTAGAAGCAAAAATTCCAGAAGCACAATGGGCTGAATCAAGATACAAATAGCAATTATCTTTAGAGGAAAGACGGAAGAGGGCTCTGCATCACACCTAGGTGTATCAACAAAGAATAGCCAAGGAATTCAATAAAGGAGTCAGAGTCAAGCCAATCAAAGAAGGAGATTGGGTGCTAAAGCAAGCTAGGCCTATTTCGTTTGACCCGAGAGGAAAGTTCAAGCCAAACTGAGAGGACTCATATCTGGTCAAGAAGATTCTGCCTAAGGGAGCTGTGAAGATCTCAGATTTGGAAGGGAACGAGTTTAGAGAACCCATCAACATGGATCGTCTTAAGAAATACTACCTTTAGAAAAATGTATAATAATAAATAAAATCCCGATGAGTTGAAAATCCATTTGGACGGCTCATGCAAAAATTAGGGTGACCGCTGGAGTGAAAACCTTATAAAAAAGGCATTCTAAGCAAAAGTTAGGGCAAGCCTGCAAGGGTGAAAACCTCAGAAAGAGGCAGTCTAGGCAAAAATAAAGGCAAAAAAAATAATGAGAGAAGAAAGTAAGATAACAGTAATGCCAAATGTACTTTGCTAAAGTACACTTATTGTGCTAATATTAATAAAATAAATCTTGAATGAGAAAATTATCAAGCCTACTTATGATATTCGATTCTATGTTTGCATAACTAAAAAGATAAAACATTGCATGAATAAAATAAACAATTATGAGACTTAATTTTTCTTATTTTTCTTGTTCCATTTGATATTGTTAAAACCAGCTTCCAATGCATTTCTTGAGTCTTCTCTAGTTCTCTTTAAATATTTTGTGTTATTTGCATCATATAACTCAACATTTCTACCATCATCATCAGACAGTCCAGCCCGCACAGTAAGTCAATTTATAGTAATTCTGCTAGTAAAAGCCAGATTCCTCACGGATATCCCTAAGGAAGTAAGGGGTAACAGCATAAGGTGTGAAAGTGGGAGTACAGGCAAAAGCTAGTGATCATCTAAGATTTACCACTCTTTGGCTTAGAAACTCCAAATTCGAGCAATCTTTGGGTTGAAATCGACTAATCCTCCATACAAGATAACATCTGGTCACGAGTTAAACCAAAGAAAGCAGCGAAAGACTCTGGAGTATGAGGTCTAGAGCTAGGTAGAACTATAGCGGTGTTAGATTCATGAATCTTGCCCAAAATCCCCTCAAGCTCTTCAAACAGGGGGTAGAGCTCAACACCATTGAAGTGGAAGACATGGTGTTTAATGCTCCAATAATCAGCTGCAGCATGTAGAAGTTTGGAGTCAAAACTGAATTTCAGAAAAGATTTGAACTCTGCAAGGTGGAAGCTGTCTAAGGATTTCCAATAGTCAGATTCTAGATACCCTAGATAACTTTTCAAGGTTTTCTATGAATTTTGGTACATCTTGATGGTATGGGGGGTAAACTGAAGTCTGATGGATGTTTTCTGAAGCTTCAAAGGTAACCTAATGTTTTTATATACAACCCATAGCATCTGGGGAAGTTCAGAGTCCAAAAGGAATCAAAAACAGAGTAAAAAATCTACAAATGGAGTGGCATTGTAAGCATACCCACACCACTCCTACACTGGCATTGATCATGCTCCAACACCATTCCAACACCAGCAACTAAGAATTTGCGGATTTTTGACTTTTGGGGGATTCTAAGCATATCATTTCATGCATACATCATAGGAAAAGTAGGAAAAACATGCATCATAAAATGTACATATGTACATGAATCATAAAGTGTAAGTATAAGTCTGAAAAGAAAAACAAAGCCAATGAAGCATCTCCAAAAACAGTCCAAACAAGCCAAGGAAGCAACATCTAAGGCTCTCCATCATCATGGTCTGCCTCCTGATGAGAAAAATCTCCAGCAACAGTCGTATCGACATGAGCATCCACGTCCTCGTCCTGATCACCCGAACTTGAAGCTGCAGCTACCTCCAACTCGTTAAGATGAGTCCTCAAGCAATGGTTCGTCTGTGAGGCACGCTCATAAGCTGATCGCCAAGCATCACAAGCCTCAATGATAAGAGCCTTACTAGCTTGATAATAGCTAGCAAGATGAGAAACCTCGGTGGTCAAAATCTGAGAAAGAAAGCAAGTTAAAATAATAGAATTGAGCCTAAAAAAACACAAAATTTGAGAAACTTACATGAGTGCATGTCGGAGAAATGGTGATGTAAGGAGAAGCGAGAGTCAGAGTATGCTCCACAATGCCAGTAGGAGAATGATAAAGTATGGTGTGACCTGGGAAAGAAGTGATCACACCTGGAATGCAGTCAATAGGGTCCTCTGGAGGATGCCTATGATCTGGTTGTTTAGATCGCTGTCAGGTAACTTTAACCCCAGGCATGGTCCCAGTCATCGGAGGAGGTCGGAGGCTAGGCCCAGCCTCATCACTGGCAACAGGAGACACCTCAGTCAACTCGGGGGCATCCTCAGCCTGAGCCTCCCTAACCTCTAGAGCATCGATGTCCTCATCATCATCAGAATCCCCAGGAATAGTGAAAGTAATGATGCCGTTTCGAGCTTGCTTATTCTAAAGAATCAGTACTTGAACAGAAGGTTCAAAATGGATAAGACTAGGAAGATCAATGCATACCAAAGCCAATTTCTACTCAGACAGGGGAAGGCGAGGAAGGCATCTCTTTAGCAAAAACTTAGCATAAGCCTTGGATCGAACCAAGAAAAAAGTACAAGGAGCCCCAACAAGTGCTCTCTCCAAAGCCTCACCAACCATGGTATGACCCCAAAACATGTCTGTCGGAGGACGGACAGGTACTCTACGTGTCTGCCTGGAGTACTGGCGGTGAACTCTCTTTCTGAGATACCACATCTACATCCCGGGCCCTCAAGGAGAATCCTCAACCTATCCTTCAGTCTGCTGGCATACACATATCTAGGGAAGTTCTCTACACTGCCCAGCCAGTCAACATCAATCTGTAAGATAGAGCAAATAGGTAAGTTTCTGAGAATTTTTAAAAGTTGTTTTAAACTAACAAGTTTGTTTCTTTTGTACATCATCAACAGTCAGAGCATTAAGAAGAATGTGATGCTCGTGAATTGAGGTCTCATGGGTCGGCTGCCGATTCATGGCCCAACGACTCAGAAGTGGAAAGGATGGAGTCAAATGAACATGTGTAAACTACTGAATCAGACCGAGCTCAATGGCCCAAACCTGTAAAAAGAGGAGAAAGTTAGAAGTTAAAAGGAAAAGTGGAAAATAAAGTGAAGATAGTTGATTGATTTACATGAGTAGCATGCCAGAAGCCGCAAAGCTTCTTCCTGCCCAGTGAGATGCGGTCCATCTAGTTATAGAGATAGGCTAGGGCTGCAGATCCCTAATCAAATGTGCTCGTAGCAGTAAAATCTCTAAGAACAGGGACGAAGTGGATGGGAATTGTGTTGTTAGTATCATAAAAAAAGGGTGCTACCCAGCAGATACAGAATAAATGCACGTGCCATCCTGTTTGCACGCCATCCCATGCCGCCATCATAACCCAGCAAGTGGTTAGCAATCTCGTCAATATACAACCACCTGGAAGCCTTCTGCTGAGGGACTATACCATTCATCAGCCTAATATACTCATCCTGAGTGGCCTCATTCACAGTATAAATCCCAACATCAAAAGGGATCGGCTCCCTTGAGCAGGCTAGACCTGTGACATCAGAAAAGGACATGGGAGAAATGGTATACTCTCCGCATGGCAACTAGAAAGTATGTGTGGTATTGAACCATCTCTCTAACAGTGCCTGCATAGAATGGCGGTTGCAATGACAACTCGCCTGATCTTCAGAACGAGCAGGTAAAGCACTAACAAATGGTCCAAATCCAGCCTGGTGAACCAAAGTGCGCACCTCGAGAGGCATCACTCTCCAAACCTCACGGGCATTATAGAAATTGCCCTATTGATCAAAAGTGACAGTATCTCTCTGCAATAGGTAGGTACAAGTATGATTTCAAATTCTAACCTAATTACATTTCTTCTTAAATTATAATTCTTTATCATTTTTATCAAATTTTGACTAACTTAGGAAGCTAAGACATGCATATGCACATTTACAATATCCATATAAGTATAATTTTTCATTTTAGACAGTCGAAACATGCATTTTTAGCCTCAGAGAATGCAAAACTCATCCGTAGTGGTGTTTAAAGGTCCAACGCTAGTTGGACTAGCATCCCCTCAATGACAATTGGACTGGAGTTGGGTCCTCCAGGTGGCATTTTACAGTATTTTTCCTTCTATTTTGCATAAATTAAAGAAAATCAACAGTACCCAGTCATGCAATGATGAAATTGACGAGTTAGAACACTTACCCGACATCTAGCATGAAGAGAAATGTGTTTCTTAATGGAAAAAAGAGGTGAAACCTTGTCTCCATAAACTAAACCTCCATTATCAACCTTGCAATGGAAATTGAGTCCCATTGAGGAAGAAGACGAGGGTCTAATGCAGCTAGAAATACCATTCTAACAAGTCCAAGTTCAAAGATTTTGGTTAAAAATTGAATGAGAAAAGAAAATGAGTAAAAATGGTGAAAAGAAAAGGAAATAAGGAGGAAGAAGGGGAGCTGTTCACGCTGGTTTTGAATAGCCAAGGTGGCAAATTGCCACTTTAGTCCCTGAAGAAAATTTTCAAATAAAGACAGAAGTTTCACTGCAAATAGGTCCAAAATCAAGATTTAAGGCTAGGAAAGGCCAATCCGAGTCAAATTGAGGGCAAAATTTAGAAGATCAGTAGAAATAAAAGACAAATATAGTCAGAATGATAGAGTTGACAGAGGGAAATTATAAAAAACCTCAAAAATCACAGAAAATTCTAGAAAATTCCCCCAAAATTCCTAGACATTTTCTAAGACCTAAATACAGTTTCAAACTCTGAAAGTATTTGAAACAATTTTATCCAAACCTCGTTTTAAACTTTGAAAGTATTTAAGTGAGTGAGACCAAACTTTTCCAAACTCTGAAAGTATTTGGAATTCAACCTTGATCCAAACCTCATTTTAAACTCTGAAAGCATTTAAATGAGTGAGATCAATCTTTTCCCAGACCTTGAAAGTTACTTTTCCCCAGTGCAATAACTTCCAGAATTGAAGTCTCAAAAAGTAGACATTCCCCAGTGGAGCATTACTAAGAAGATGATTCTTGAATCTCAGAGGATTGCTCTCAACCAAAAGAGAAAGCATAAAATCCCCAGAGGAGCATTCTCAATCCCTAATGGAGTTAAGGTCGCTAGGATTGCCCTCCAAAGAAAACTAACACCATTCTTGTAGAGTCAAGTCAAAGCAGTTGAGGTCCGAGATAAGATTCTATACTCTAGAGCTAAGGTACGCATTTCCTTTCCAAAAATTATATGGTTAGTGCTTTGTCATCATTTTCCATAGTATTGGTTAATACTCCAAACCTCCGACAAAGCGGGGGCAAACTGTAGACACCTAATTTTTGGATGCAGGAATGGGGATGCGGCTCGGAGGCCCTATGATGATAGCATATGCTTTAATTAGCATAAGTTGAATGATTGTTAGCTTCTTGCTAATCACTTTGTAGCTTTTGAAAACGTTTTGAAACTTAAAAAACCCGTTTTGAGTCAAAACTAGCTTGTTTTAAACTTAATCATGTAAAATTCAGACGGTTTTGGCCATAAGTTCTTGTGTGAGTCTTAAAATGGCCTGAAACTATAGTGAGAAGTAGATTAGGCCATTTTGCACATTTTTGTCTCTAATACAGTTTTTCAGATTCGGATGTTTCGGGCCTCGGAAGGGTCGGAAGGGCTAAACACCACCCAAAGGCTTCCAACGCCACATGGAGTGGCATTGACCCTTCCCAACACCACTTGAAGTTGCGTTGACATCCTTTGATAGTCCAAAATGCAGATTTTGATCCGTTTTCAAACACCAAATGATCGGATAAGGCTAAGCTTCATTCCATATCAGTTTTCAAGCTTGAGATGAGATAGAAAATGGTGAATATTATCTATTTATCATTGATTATCATTATCTCTTGGTTTATCTTTGATTTTAAGTGGATTTTCATTATTTATCACTATCAAAATGAATTTCTTTCACTTATGTTTCTTCAAGATCTTTCTCCAGTAGCTTAGTCAGATGAACTTGACTCGCCTAAAGCCTAGGAATGAGGCTACATTCAGATGATTAATCCCCAAGAATGGGTAAACATCAATTTGAATTTAGATAGGGATAAAAATTCAATGATTTGAGCTCATCCATTTTAGTTTTCTACCTATAAAAGGCAATGAATTCTCTTTGAGAAGGAGGTTGGCTGT
>CANYLF012295498.1:0-10159 GCA_948193215.1 Bocquillonia castaneifolia
GGCGCGCGGGGGGCGGGTGGCGAGTCTTTCTCCTTCTGTGGTGTGTTTTGTCTAGAGAGAGATATATATATATATATATATATATATATATATATATATATATATATATATATATATGCGCTATATGTATGTATGTATGTATGTATGTATGTGCTGTATATACATACATACATATATATAGCACATATATATATATATGTATATATATATGTATACATATATATATATATCTATACATATATATATATATGTGCTATATATATGTATGTATGTATATATATAATTTGCACTCATCAAATTCTGCCACACTTATGCTTTACTTGTCCTTAAGCAAACAATTAGAAAACCAATAATCACAAGGGGATGCATCAAATAGCAACTAAATAAAAAGGGGAAAGGGAAGTGAAAATGCAAATTGAAAACAACTAGAACAAAAATAATTATGTAAAACAAGGTAAATGCAAACATATTCTTAGTACTTGAAGAACTTTATAGATGATTAAATGCAAATTTGTCCCATACAAATCAAAACAAAAATCATTTATTAGTGAGCAATAGAGATCATTTAATCACACATGTAATATTTTATTCATCGGGGATATCTTTAGATTTTGATATTTGATTATGAAGACTGACAGAATGTTGTTGATGGTTATTCACGGTCTTTCCAAGTTCTAGGGTGCTCTAGTAAAGATTCTGTTACCTGAGCAGTCTAATGTTCCCGGAAGTTGCCTAATAGGACTTTGGGGACATATACATCATTTCTTATAAACTTCAAATTTCCTTCTATATATGAGCTCATTTCTTCATTTAAAGCATTCCAAAATCCTCTACACACATGCAATATTCATAGAAAACTGAACAGCGTAGATCTGAAGCAGAAATGGCATCATCAAGTGCATTAGGACATTCTGAACAAGTCTTATGGAAGGTAATTGCACACAAGGAGGGGTTAACTCAGATCTTGAGCCATGACTAGTAACTGAGGCACTTTGTGTCTAGCAATAGGGCTGAAGTGGTAGCCGCCACCCAAACCGGCATCGGGAATGTCTTACACGGTGGATGCTCTGATTGCTCTAAGAATGCAAAATGGACATTGACCCTAGAGAATTCTAGGATCGGACTTATGCATTCCTAGAGTGTAACTCTTTACCCAATATTCTTAGTATTATGCCAACCTTCTTTTCTTCTAACAAGCAATAACAACATGTAGACACCTGATTTTTGGATGCAGGTATGTGGAAGCGGCGTGGGAACCCAGTGATGAATACGGTTCAAATGTGGACCACTCTGTTACCCAGTTTCTCGTAGAAATGAGCTGAAGGGTTGGAAATGATTTCAAAACATTTTCAAAATGAATTTCAGGCCCAATTGATGGTCTAGCCAGATGTCCAAAGGTCCGGCCAAACCTTCAATATTCTTGCTTGGCCCACATTCTACAAAAGCATGTTTTAGGCCTAAAAGCCCAGCTGGCCCAACAACAATCATTCAGCCGGACATTCATCAATGGTTTGGCCGGATGATCACTTTGATATGACAGGTTATTGGGCAACATGCATGAATCCGTAGTGCACTCGAGACTTATGACCTACATCGGCCTATACCCTTGCTGCAACTTGAACAAGTTGCTGAAAAAGATTCAATTTTCCTCTATAAATACCCTATGTTTCTACACTGGAGGGGACTCTCCTTTTACACACACAGGGAGAGAGGATTTGGAACAAGCACACACACACTCATTTTCGAAACCTAGTTTCTCTGTGAAACTCACTTCATAGTCTTTAGGTCTTCTAACGAGGAGACTACGTCAGACCTAGAAGCTCATTCTCTACCCGAAAGCGGTAACTTACCTCTATTCTGAGGGTAACCAACCATCCACGGAGCATCCATACATCTAGAATAAACATATTCTTACATTTACTTGTTATTGATTAAATTACTGTAATTTTCTATAATTCATATACTAATTTTGTTTTACATTCTGATTGCATATATGAGTCCCACGTGAAGCCAGGAGAATGTAGAACCAGCCGGATTCAAGTCTGGGGCTCTGTAGCCCTAGCTCCAAACTTGAACAATGTCTTGACTTAAAGACTTAGGCTACCAACATAAACCATTTTTATAGCCCAGAATAGATCCATAGTAGTAGTTTAAGACTATGATCATCATCTGTATTCATTATCCATAAGAAAATTGTAATAATACAGGAGAAAACATGTTTGAGGCTTAATTTACAGGATCGGCCGGATGACCGAAGGTTCGGTCGGATGTTTATGCTCCAAACGGATGTCCTACCTGCTTTGATTATTTTGGAGCTTGGGCCTGGCCCAAAACAAACATTCAACCGAACCTCTGCCCAAAGGTCCGGCCGGACCTTCATGATGGAAAGGAAGAACTGAAGAAAGTAACACTGTGGATCAACTGTTTCGAAGCTTCGAGGTTGACTGGTGAATCCTCTCCGGGATAAATCAATCGATCGGTAAGACTCTCTTGTTATTTTTATGTAAAACACCTAGACTTGATTGTAAATAATTAATTAAATATTTAGTAAAGAAACCCTATAACCAGTAAATAAAAATGGTAGAAAATCATTTCACCTTTCCTTTCTCTAAGGGTGTATGTATACTCCTGCCATCCTATATCGCGGGTAAATAACAAATAAATTAATGTGCAAAAATTAACCTAAAAAATAACTATAAAATATGTTAGAAACTAACGGTGGATGTTATGCATGTAAATAAATAAGATAATAATCCACTCTGCCAACTATCATTAAAATAAGTAGTAACCTACCAATATAGCAACCGGTAGTCAATTAATCAAGGTTAACTACAATAAACATAATGCGAAACTAAAATTGATTAGAAACAATATTAGGCGCGACCATTCATTACATCCTACTTACTCGGTGATTTATCGCTTTATATTGTTTGTCTCTGGTAGGAAATAATGACCCTATTACTTAATTAAATGGGAAATTGCCCCAAGAATGGATGACACATTCTGAACCCAGAAATCATCCGTTGTGATGACGAATAGCAATTCTGAGGAGTCTATCTATTTGTTAATAACTAGGTGATCCCAATGCAATTCTGGTGGCGACTCCATAACTATTTTCATATAATTCTAAAAATCCATCTAGTGAGTCTGTCGCCATTGCCATTGGACACCAACCGATGGGCAGGTTCCGAGCGCTCTGTCCATACACCTAGTATATTATCACCTACTTTTTACATACATGCATGCGATGGTGAGTTTCTAATAATCAAACAAAGGTTAATTTTAACAATTACCAGCCATTATTAAGGTTAATTTACATGCATAAGTGATATTAACATAACAACACAACAACACCAACACAACCTAGGGTTTCTACCATTTTAAACCTAAAACGATTACCAAATAAGCATTAACAATCAATTTCATACATTAAAACACTTAAATAATAACCAAAGAAGTTCTAGAAGCTTACCTCATAGCTGCATGCATTCCACGTGAAAGCAACTATACATTCACAAACAAGCCCATACACCTCTATTTAAAGCCCAACGTCACTCCACAGGGAAATACAGGGACCAACACCACTCAGGGGAGTGGCGTTTGGGCCCAACACCACTCTGAGAAGTGGCGTTGGTTGACAGACACAACCAGAATGCCAAAAAATGATGGAAATGAAATTTTCGGGTTTACCAAGCCACAAAAACACAAGAGATGATTATGCATGAAATATTCATGAAAACATATTGTAATGCATGAATCATATCAAAAAAACCTATATCTAATCATAGAACGTTTAAAACATAAAAAGATGCAAACTTTACAATCAAAATGCAAAAAATAAACATGTTCGTACTTTAGAATGACATTTACAATGAAGATCAGACATAGAAAGATCATTTAAAAGCATTTAACAACTTATAAAAATGATCAGAATGCATGTTCATGGCATTTAATGACATACAAAATGCAGATCTGAATTAGAAGCAACATTTACAAATAGCCATAAACAAATTACAAAAATAAAAATGCATGATCATGGCATTTAAATCATGAAACGATGATAGAAACAACAAAACAAAAGATTAAAAATGCTTACCTTGCAAGAAAATGGATCTAAAGCACTTGAGAAGCCTCAGATCTGTTCTAGAGTGTCTTTTTGGTTGCTTTTCTTGACTTTGATTATTAGGAATGTAGAAATGATTCAAACTTTGATGAAAGCTTGAAGCTTTCTATGAAAAATATGACATCTTTTATGCTTTTGAATGCTTCCGTGTTTTTTCTTATTTTTTGTTCTTACATGCTTTTTTATTGTTGATTTCTGATCTCCCCCCTATGTACCTAAAAAAAAGAATGTTTTATAGTCTGATCTAGCTTAATTCTAAAGCTACTCAAGTCACAAGACTTCTAATAAGACTTAAACACAAATCTGGTCTTGTTTATGGACCTTGGAAGTGTTTTGATTAACTTAAAAGTGGTTAAGTGGAAGACTTTCAGCCAAAATATGTTGGTGCAGGGCTTTAAATCACATGCATGGTGCGTACGGATCAAGCCAACCCAATCCTCCTCAAAACCGGGCTTTAAAAGCCCAACCTTATGAACTCTGGGTCCAATGCTAGTCCACAAAGTGGCGTTTGGCTCAACTCCACTCTCAAGAGTGGCATTTGGGCCTAAAGCAAGGCTGGAAGTGGCGTTGGGGCATTTGGGGCCTAAAAACACCTGATTTTAAAAAAGTGGATAAAAGACAAAACGTGTAGAATGACCTAGACTATGAACCATAAAAAATCCAAGTCATTTTGATGCTTGTAGAGAAAGTTATGACGAGATCCGACTAAAAAATGCACTATTTATGCTTAAAACAAAAAGTTTAGGTCAAAACATGCTTTTCAAGCTTAAAAACGATTTGGAAACTTCCTAAACAATCATAAGAAAGCAAAAGACAACTCAATTCATGCTTCTAAAGCACGAATGATCATCATTGGGCCTCCAAGTTGCTTCCAAATTCCTACATCCAAAAATTTGGTATTAACAGTTTGCCCCCCTTTGTCAGAGGTTTGTAGTATTAACCACTAATATTAAAAATGACGACAAAGCTAAAAAAGCACGTAATTTTAAAAGAGAAATGCGTACCTCGACTTCGGTGTGTGAAGTTTGACCTTGGGCCTCGACTTCTCGGTTTGACTCTACGGGGAATTGGGTCTCTCTGACCTTTCTGACTCTGATATCAGGATGCTGCTCCAAACAAAGTTTCACCTCGGACCTCGGCTGTGTTTGATTTAACTCCATGGGAACAATTAATTTCCTGGTTCAGCTATCAGGATGAACTTCTACCTCGGACCTCAACTGCCTTGGCTTGACTTAAGAAGGATCCACTATGCTTCTCTAGAGGTTCATGGTAATGTTCGCTCTACTAGGAGTGTCTGCTTTCTGAGACTTTAATCCTGGAAATTATCTCCACTAGGGAAATGGTTTGTCTTTTCTAGACTTCTTTGTGGAATAAGAATGTTACTGCTAGGGATTTCTTATCCTTTAGATAGTCGTCACCAGAATAACTCTACTAGGAAAAACTTGATTTTTTATCAAGGATTTTCGGTCTTGATAGCCGTCACTGGAATAACTCCTTTAGGGATAAAACTTGATTTTTTTCTATCAAAGATTTTCTTTGGCTTGGTTGTCACCTTGATAGCCGTCACCAGATTAACTCCACTTAGGGAAATCTGATTTCTGGACTTAACTCCACTTGGGCAAATTTTAAATTAATCCATAAGAATCAAAACGTTTCAGGCATGACTCTGATTGGGGAGAACAATTTTTAGACATAGGATTACTATCCACATGCCAATATCTACTCTAAACTCTTTATGAATTTGAAATAAGAAAAAGTCTTTGAAAAGGATCTTTTTGATATTTTCTGTAAACTCTGTAATTTCCTCCGTAATTCTCCATCATTCTAACTGTAGTTGTCTGAAATTTCTGATAATCTTCTAAAATTTTCCCCCAATTGGACTAAAATTAGCCTCCCTTAGCCTTAATTTTGATTTTAGACCCAGTTGTAACAAAACTTCTGTGCTTATTTGTAAGAAAACTTCAGGGATCGAAATGGTAATTTTCCAAATTGGAACATAAAAGTGTCGGGCAACACTTCATTTGTGCACTATTCAAATCAAAATTTTACAATTTCTTCATTTTCCTCTCATTTCTTCATTTCTTCACCAAATCACTTCAAACAAAAAGCAAAATAACTGATGATCCAGCATTAGAACCCACATGGAACCTGATAAGCCTTTTTCGGGTTTGGGAGGAGGTGTAACAAGGTGATTGTGTAGGAATTCATAGAGGAGGAAGGGTATCTCCACTTTCTAATGCTAGATTTCATCTCTATAGCTTGATTGGAGACTGGGTAAGTGTCCTAACACTTCAATCTTGTTGTCTATTGACTGGGCATTGTGTATTTTGTCAAAAATCTATGAAATGAAGATGAACTGGTAGCCAACACTACTACCCAGGGCACAACACCACTACTAGGAGTGACGTTGCTACCAATGCCACTTACTTGATTGGCGTTGGTGGCAATGCCACTGCTAGGATTGGCGTTGAGCTCAGTTTCCCTTCACGCAGTGACTTTGAACTCTATACAGCTCTCTGATGCATGTTTGGATAATTGGATATGTAAAATTACATTAATAATTACATTCTATAAACTATTTATGCAAGAGTTAATGCTCTGTTGGCTACAAAAGTTAGATATAAAGAATGCATGCAAGAATTAGATGACTGAGTTAGGAAATATACATGTTACCAAACTTGCAGGGAGATGAAATGACTTTCACATATAATGGAAACTTCTCCAGAGTATGAATAATTTGGAGGGGATTACCTCTAGATGTACATGCATTAGTCCTCCAGGCTGGATTTGGACTTCTACTTCCCACACTTCCTGAGAATGTGGATGATCATCTAAGCTCTCGTTACGATTGTTGTTCCATGCAAGCTTTGATGGAGCGATGGTTTAACACTAGCCACACCTTTCAGTTGCCATGTGGGAAGTATACACTGTCTCTAGCTTCTTTTTCTGCTATTACCAGGCTAGCATGTGTTAGTGATAGGATATTTTGGGACAATAGGATCTACTCTGTCCATCGTGATGTTCAGAACAAGTATATTTTTCTGATGTTGGGCATAGTTTCAGGGTGGAAGAGCTTTAAGAAGCTCTATGTTGATGCTCTTACGAGACACCTCATGAGCTAAAGGCCAGAGTTCGATTGGAGATGTGATCAGATGGCCTGAGTTTTCATCCTTTATTTGCTAGGTAGTACCATCTTCCGTGACTCTAATACCACTATCAGCTTGTATTTTATTCCTATTCTTAAGGACTTTGACCCGATGCGCAGATAAGGTTGGGGCTCTCCTACTTTGGCCTATCTGTATCTTTGCATGGATAGGATTTCTCATGGTGCTACTAAGTTCTACGGCTTCTGGCACTCCACTCATGCGAGTTGCTTTGACTTTTATGCTTCATTTCCCAATTTTCTTGGTATATGCTTCCCTAACTCTTTCCTTGACAGTTTTGGGCTAGTGAGATGGGCCTGATTTGCTAGTTCTTCCCTCTCCAGCGCTGCTATGCATTCCCTGTCCTTAGACATTAGGATTTCCAGCGATCGTTCACTCATCCAACCAACATTGATGATCATCACATTATCTTAACACGTTGACTATTTCTAAGGTAAGAACAGTAAAATAAACTTTGTTTGTTTAAAGCAATTGACATGAGTTCAAAATACTTACCTTGATTCTTTATGTTTTAGCTTGATAGAGGATGGCTTGGTCTGATGGAGGGATTCCCGCCTTATGTTATTGCGACTTTGCTAAAGGATGACATGAGGATACTTCTAGAGGGTCTTGGGCTCAGGATGGGTTCTTGGGAGAGAGGACTCACCATCAGTATTTAGCGAGATTCCATAGGAGGCCACATGACCCATCTCTTGAGATGTTCTGGGGTCATGAGCTAATAAATTATGCTTTGATGACCGCTCTTGATGGCCTTGAGTGCTTTTAATTAATACTACAAGTAATTTATTGACTATGTAACTGTAAAATTTGAATATTCACGTTTGCAGAGTAAAGGATCCAAATCCTACTAACATCACAGCAATCTTTATTAGTAATTAAACCCCAATTAGATAAACCAATATTCCTCTAAACATCATCAATTTTATTGTTTCTCACCTTAGGCTCCAAAACACCAATTAAATCAACCTTATATCTCCTACTCAGAGTCTCAGTTCTGAGTGTTTAATGGGATCATTAAGACCCCTAACATTCCAACTCAAATCATTTGCCTCGATCTAGAGGCATATTTGACCTCTAAGATGGAGCATTATCAAGAATAGTAAAAGCATTCACATTAGTGTTCACAGTATGATTAGAATTACTGCCATTGCCCTGTAATCTTGTACTGTACTGATGAGCTCCCTCATTTTCTGTAACTCTCTAGATCTTATTCTTTTTCTTCTTACCAGCTAATTGAACCATTTGAAAACCCTGTTGATCAGGAATTTTTACAAATTTACTTGATTCACATACTACAGAGCTCTGTAATGGCATTGAAGTGATCTGTTGTTGCATAGGAGGAACTTTGATAGTTGCTATCTCAAGACTCGTCTACTTTCTTACCCAAATCTGTCGCTCTTTTTTTGGACAATTGGGGCTAGTGTGCCCAAATTGATTGTAGTTATCACAATGAGCAGGTTTCCATTCATACTCCACCACTTGTTGTAGAAGTTCAACTAAAATACGAGCATAAGACAAGTTACTTCTTTGATTGGTACATCGATCTGTGTATAGTAGTTGCCCAGAATACTTCCAATGCTACATAGGGTTTCTGAGTTCCAAAATCCAAGGGTAGATCTAGTAATTTCACTCAAACAGGGATTGCTGTGATGGCATTAAGAATAGAACATATCCGTTGGGACCATTCTTGAACCATTAAAGGACGTTTGTCGAAGGTAATAAGATTGTCTATAAGAGCTTGCAGCTTGCTCTAATCAGAATCAAAGAAGAACACAAATAGATTGAGTTTTACCATTTTCACCTCCAATAACCCAATACTCTCCCATCAATTTTTGATGAAGTTCTCAAACTTGTAGAATCTCGATCTTGCACCACAAGCTCCACCAAGTAGTACATGTTTCCAGCGGTTAACTTCCTTAGCTATATTCTCTTGTTTGACACGAGCAACCTTAACTCCATTAGTGACTCCTGGTGCTATAAGTTGAAGTTTGTAAGCATCAGTCTGTACTCTATTACCCTTAAACAGATCAAACCAAGAACTATGGTTTTGGTCTTCATGTTTTTCAGATCCGATTTCCTCTTCCAAATCCTCCTGTGACCCTACAAAACTCCCCTTACTAGGTTCGTGTAACAACCCCAAAAATCACAATATTATTAAGAAAAGATAAATAATAATTAACAATTAAATATAATTTTCAACTTGATTAATTCCTCAAAAAAATAATTTTTTTAAAAAAAAGGGCACAATGATCGTTGTGCATTTAATAACAATCGTTGTGAAAATGCACCAAAACTGTTCAACGAAATAGAGAATCACATGAACTCATGGGACTTTAACAACGAACTCGTTGTTAAACTACAACGATCGTTGTGAACAGTTGTTAACCAAAAATCACCAAAATGAGAATTTAGATCAAAAATCAAAGTTCTAAAAACAAGATTTTCAACTCTTCTCTATAAAAATAGACTCCAACAAGCTTGAAATCAATATAAGCATAAAATAAACTTTCCTATATATTAAGAACAAAATCCACTCAGATCATTTACAACTAGAATTCACGTAAAAACATAAAATTATATTTATTACATACTTTTTAATTATCAATCCAAAAGCGATCCACAAACATATACAATATGCAAAACCAACGCACAAAAAAGCTAGTGATCCTCTGGCCAACTTTAACCTTCTACTGCAAATGCACTTGAACTTTTGATTACTAATAAGCTTTGTCCACAACCTGAAAAATATATTGCCAAGGGGTGAGCTGGCGACTCAGTAAATAAATAACCGCTAATACTAATGTAACATAATATATATGCATTTATATATATATATATATATATATATATATATATATATATATATATATAT
>CANYLF012295508.1:0-10963 GCA_948193215.1 Bocquillonia castaneifolia
AGGAGTAAACTTACTCAATTAAGCTTCTAATCCTCCAATTAAGCTTCTAGACAAAATAAACTCTTTTAATCTCACCATATTTTTCCATCAAAAGCTTTAATCTCCATTAATGGAGGTTTAGGAAAAAAAATAGAAATGAGAAGATGAGAGGAAGAAGAAGAATGAGGTGGTGGATGTAGAGATCTCCCACTAACTGTTATTTAATTATTATTATTATTATTATTATTATTATTATTATTATTATTATTATTATTATTATTATTTAGTTAATTAAATATTGCCATCTTGCACTCTTACAACTTGCCACTTGTCTTATTTTTTTTTTTTAAATTATTGTAAGACGCTTGTCCCCCCTTCTAGAAACACTTTTCCTACACAACCCCTCAAACATACTTCTTTTACAAATAACCCCTCTAACTTTTCTTAAAACTAGGTCCTTATTGACCCATACTTCCATAAACTCACAAATATAACTCTACTAAGGAATATTATGCACCACACTACACATAATTATACTCAAGGATGCACAATTAATAAAAATTAACCACATTAATAATCCTATTGGTCACCAAAAGATAATCTTTGACTTTTAATCAAAAATTAAAGAAAATTTACCAATAGCTCCTCAAACATTCAAACACTACCTTATAACCAATTACACCCCTCCTACACATAATCATCAATGAATAAACCACAATTAACAAAATTAAACTTACTGATGATGCCGATTAACAACAATGTATATAATTAAACTTGAGAATGTTACAACAAGACTCATCACAAGAATCACAAAAGTGAGATGTGAAACATAGCTCTTGAGAGTGGTCCTCTTGGGCCATGAAGCAATAATAAGGAATCTCTTTGGTTTTATTATTATTAGAGGAGACATCATCACAAATGCTCTTGAAAGCCTATTTCTTCGACTTTGGCAATCCGATTTGATGTGTCCATGCTCTCCATATCCATAGCAATGAGGCTATTACCCCTCTTTGAAGTAGGCTTTCTTGAGGACTTATTGCCATCCACTCTTTCATTTGTTAGCATTTTGATCTTACATAGAAGTTTTACAAGTTACTCTTTCTCTTCATCATTATTCTCCTCATCATTATCCTTACTGCTTTCAAGATCAACACTTTCACTTTCACTAGCTCATGATTATGATCTTGAAAGCTAAAGTCTTCTTCACCTTCGTAACTTCATGCTCTTCTTTCTCTTGATCTTTTGTGAATGTTTATCTTATGGATGAGAAGACTTATAATATGCTCATCGATGGAAATTGTGGATAGATCATTGCATTCCTCAATAGATCTTTGCCTCAAACTATTTTTTAGGTAAATATCTTAAGACTTTTCTATTCACATCCACATAAGTATAGATCTTATCAAGCTTCTTGAATGTCTCCACCAAGGTTAGGAGGCGATTGGTGAGGATGGTGACATTCTCATTATCCTTTCTCTTGAGGTTGTCATATTCAAACACCATGATTTCAGCCTTCTTGTTTTTAACTTTTTAAGTTCCATCATGATAGTTTGAAAGAGTCCTCTATATGGCATATGTGGAAGCGAAACACTAAGAGGGTGGGGGGGTGTGAATTGGTGCGGAATTAGAAATTTAAAACTTACAAGAAAGGAGACAAGTAGTTTTTAGTGGTTCGGGCAGAATAAGTCCCATTTCCACTTCTCCCAAAGACACACTTTAGGGTTCCATTATCCACCAAGGATCTACAAGAGAGTTTTTAACAAGTTAACTCACAACTTAGTATTTACCAAGGCTAACACCAAACCTTTACAAGAGTTTTACAAGGATAACTCACAAACCTTGTGAAGGCATGCACCAAACCCAACCCAAGTGTTTCCCAATCCCCACCAAGATTGACACTTGTACAAGGTAGGAAGGCCACTCAACCCAAGCAACTAATGCTAATGAGTTCTAACTACCCACACACAATATAGTCACCAAAAATTTATTAAAAAGAAATACGAGAAATCAATTTGCAAGAGTTTTGGTTATCAAAGAATGTGTGTCTTATTTAGATGACATTTTATGATTGGTATTTATAGCCAAAATACAAAAAACTAGCTGTTAGAGACGTATGGAGTTATGTATCTAACAACTAGTAAAATCTACATTTAATGCTCAGTAGGGTGTCAGGTCGCGGGGGCGATCTTCTTCATCGTGGCCGCGAGCTTCATAAAGTACTCCAACAACTAGTTTCTTCCTGGTGTCGCAAGGGCGATCTCCATGGTCGTGGGTGCGATGAAACTATCCATGGAAGCTTGGAAATGACATAAACTGACTTGATATCATAGGGGCAATCCCTTGGATTGTGGGCGCGATCTTCATATGTGAAGGCATGTTTTTCCTTTGGTCGTGGGGGCGACCCTTTGATCGCGGTCACAAGATCAGACCTGAAGGTTTTTGTCTTTTGAGGCACTTTGGTCGCAGGCGCCATCCAACCAATCGCGGGCGTGAGATTTGATCAAAAGGTTTTGGTACTTTGGAGGCACTTCTATCGTGGGCGCAAGGACATGGATCGCGGGCACAATCGACGTCTAAGGGGTAATCCCTTTGTTCACGGCCATGAATTACGAGTCACATTTCCAATTATGGTTGATATTTCTTGAAACTTGTCCTACACAATTGGGAACTTTGTTAAACACTTAAGAAAGGTTGTTAGGCTCAAAATAAGTTAGATTGAGACCACTTAGGCCAACAATCTCCCCCTTTTTTAGCTTGACAACCTTAAATCAAATTAAGTTAAAAAAGTGTTTTACAAGTGTTTGGATTGAGGGAAATTGCTCCCCCTTAACTTGTGCAGCATTAAACACAAAACCAAAGCCGAGAAAAGTAGATAGAGCTTAAAGGTAAAATTTTACACAAGTTTTTAATCAACTTACCAAGAATGCATTAAGACCAAATTAAGTTCAAAAGGTGTATCTCAATCCAATCATACCTTGACGAGGTTAGAACTAGGAACAAGAGATTTCTCCCCCTTTGTCAACTTAAAAAAAAAAAACATAACTAATGCATATATAAACAAGTTGATTAATTAAAATAAAAGGGAAAGAGCAATAAACAATTAGGCACTAAAAACATCAGTTTTCATCCAAGGGGGGCTCCTTTTACACAGACAGGGGGAGACAAAAACAAACATTAGAGAGAAAAAGGAAAGAGAGCACACACACTCATTCATTTTTTAAAACATATTTTCTCTATGAAACTCATTTCACAGTTCTTTGGGTCTCTGAACAAGGAGACTATGACAAATCCAGAAGCTCATTCTCTACCTGAAAGCAATAACTTACCCCTATTCTGAGGGCAACCAACCATCCATGAAGCATCCATGCATCTAGAATAAGCATATTCTTATATTTATCTATTATTGATTAACTTATTGTAACTTTCTATATTTCATATACTAATTTTGTTTTACATTCTATTTGCATATACAAATCCCACGTGAAGCAAGGAGGACGTAGAACCAGCCGAATTCAAGTTTGAAGCTCCATAGCCCAATTTTCAAACTTGAACAGTGCCCTAACTTGGAGAATTGGGTTACTATCGGAAGCCATTCCTATAGCCCACAATAGACCTCTAAGAGTAGCTTAGGACTTTTACTTGCCATATGTACTTGTTATTTGTAAGAAATTGTAATAATAAAGGAGAAGACATATTCAAAGCTCAACTTATAGGTCCGGCTGAATGATTGATGGTCCGGCCGGACATTCGTATCCCAAACGGAAGTCCTACCTGCTTTAATTATTTTCAAAACTTTGGCCTGGCCCAAAAGAAACATCTGACCGAACCTCTGCTCCAAGGTCCGACCGGACCTTCACGATTGAAGGTAAGGAGCAAGGAAATAACACCGTGGATCGACTAATTCGAAGCTTCAAGGTTGACTGATGAGTCCTCTCCGGAATAAATCAGTCGATCGGTAAGGTTCTCTTTTTATTTTTATGTAAATCACCTAGATTTAACTGTAAATAATTAATCAAACATATAATCAATAAGCCCGGTAATAAGTATAATAAAATGGTAGAAACTCATTTCACATTTCCTTTCTTTAAAGGTGCATGTATATTCCTGCCATCCTAATATTTCTAGTAAATAATAAATAAGTTAATGTGCAAATATTAACCTGTAAATATATGTAAAATATGTTAGAAACTGACTGTGGATGCTATGCATGTGAATAAATAAGGAAATAATCCACTTGGCTAACTATTATTAAAATAAGTAGCAAACCCACCAATGCAGCCATCAGCACTCAATCAATCACGGTTAACTACAGTGGAACTAATGTGAAACTAAAATCAATTAGAAACAATATTAGGAGCGCCCAATCACTGCATCCTATTCTTCGAGTGATTTATCGCTTTATATTATTTATCTTTGGTAGGAAATAATGACCTTATTACTTAATTAAATGCGAAATTGCCCTAAGAATGGATGACTCATTTCAAACACAGAAATCATCTAGAGTGATGATGAATGGGGATTTCTGAGGAATCTACCTATTTGTTAATCACTAGGTGATCCCGATGAAATTCTGATGGTGACTCCACAGCTGTTTTCATAAAATCTATAAAATCCATCTAGTGAGTCTGTCGCCATTGCCATTGGACGCCAACCGACAGGCAGGTCCCAGGCGCTCTGTCCATAGTGGCAACTCCACTAGGGAACTTTTCACAAGCAAAATGAATGAAGATTCTGAGCAATTTCCCATTTTCTTAATTAATCTGGTCATTGTTCTCCTTTGCATTGCATGTAGTTCTACATTTTTAGGGCCTATAATAAACCCGGGTACCATCTATAATGCAATCCAATGATTCCATACCAGTTTCATGGATTGCATTATCGATGGACCACTCACAGTGATTGGGAGTCCTACCTGGCTTACTATCTTAGCAATGGTTAATGAGTCATGGTTAATGGACCATCCTAGCAATGGTTAATGGGAGTCCGACTCTGTAGGAGCCTTCTTATCCAAACGAAAGAGTCAAAGCCCAGCATGTAATGGCCATGGAAGTTTCCACTAGGTTGTACACGCTAATCCTACCTATTGTAATACTGCCATGAGTATTTATGAACGTTAAGGCTAAAGCCTATGCCGAAAGTCTTCCCACCTAAAGGCAGAATTTTGGTATAAGGATACAGACTCGATTATCATAAACGCTATTATTTGCTAGGATAGTCCGAGAGAATGCTTTTATATGATGGTATTGTTATCCCCTGTTGATGACATAAAGTACCCTAGCTAACCTAGGAAATGGACTTTTGACCAACGGAATACGTGTATAGGAGAAATAAGGTTGGAAGGCCTACCATTCGGCAGTAATTGTTACGTGTACAGCTAACGATTTTCTTATTTCCTTGTCATGCACACCTGCATAAAAAGCATCTACATCTCATACATACTGCTAACACCTCTATTTTGTAGTAAATATTAAGTCTCAGTCGGCCTAGAAACGAGTAGGAAAACTTTTGGTTCGAGTTCGTGTTGATCCAAGAGAGTTTAGTCTAAGTAGAATGACCGGATCAGGTCAAACCTTGGATATGGAAGCAATAATGGCCACTCTCAGGGTAATGATTAGGTAAGAGGTCTAGAATGCCATTAACGCAGATAGGACACCGAAGGATCCGCTTCCTGAAGCGGAAGACAGAAACGATGACCAGGATGCCATCTTGACCTTGACTAGAAGAATGGAATAGTTACAAGATATGGTTAGGGGAAAGAAGTCTGATGTTGTCTTTGACCTGGATAGCATGCGGGTCAAACGTATGAAGAAGTTGCATCCCAAATTTCCTATGCCAGATATGCAAAAGTTTGATAGGTCTGGGGATCCCAAGATTCACATTAAGCGGTATAGTTCCATCATGGCTGCTACGCCCTTAGACAATGAACAGAAAGTGGGAGTGTTCCCTTTGTCCTTGACCGGGATAGCTCAAGACTGGTTCCACCGACTGCCCACCACTTTTCAATCCGATTGGAAGGAGCTTTGTGGTGCATTCATGGGACAATATTCATACAACACCAAGCTAGAGGTTCCTTGAGAGACCTGGAGATGATTAAACAAAAGTATAACGAATCATTTACGGATTTCCATACTCGTTGGAGGAATAAGGCGGCCCTGCTTAAAGACAAGGCTTCTGAAAAAGACCAAGTCAGGATTGTGGTCCGAAATGTGCTCCCAAGAATGCTAGAAACCCTACAGAATATGAATCCCAAGACTTTTGGTAGCTTATACAATTATAGGTTGGAGTGTTAAGAAATAGAGGCTGAAAGAAAAAGAAAACAAAGAGGAAAATCCACCTACAATCGCCCTTCAAACACGAAGACCACTTATGTAAATCGGGTTATCAGTAACCAAAAATTTTCAAATTTCAGCCAACCCTTATCCAAAGTATTTGAAAGGCTTGAAAGACAAGGCCTGATTAAACCCAAACCAGCCAAATTCCCACCTAACCCAAATTCACCAGGTTACAACCCCGATGCTTACTACAACTTCCACCAAACACCTGGACATTCCACAGACAACTGCACCAAGCTTAAACACACCATCCAAGGCCTTATTGAAGCCAAAAAAAATCACTGACCCAGATAACTGAACCCCTAGCACTAAGCACAACCCTTTGCCAAATTATCACAAAGTTCTTCCACCTAACCAAAACATGTGCATTGAATCTAGTTTCTTTGAAGCTGAAGTCTTAGCCTCCTTTGAAAATGAATCTAACTTCAAAAATGTTGTCACTAGCCATATGAAGCAACTAAAAGAGAAGTTACCACAGTTGGTAGATCTGAGGGATTCTTACATGTTACAAATAAAGTCAAACGGGAAGGTCAAAGATGTTTACATGTTTGATGCCTGGTATTCCACCAATGATGACGAAGTGGAGATGGTAGATGCATTTTGACTAACCCAAGATGATGAAGCCTCATTACAATAAGTCACTTAAAGCGGTAAGGATTATCAGAGGAAATATTTAGACAGACACGTGCTAGAGTCCAACCACAGGAAGGATGGCCCTGCCCCTAAAATTGTTAAAGACACTGGGGAAGTCAAAGAAGATCTGTTAACCGATAAATTGAAAAAGACTAAAGCTAATGCAAGTATCTAGGACTTGCTGGTCTATTCAAAATCACACAGAAAAGCTTTAGTGGATGCCCTATCTAAAATCAGGGTTTAGAGGATGTTTCTCAAGAAAACGTGGTTGAACTTATGATGGAAAAGAAGCCTAGTGAAATCACATTCTCTAATGAAGACTTGCCCCTAGAAGGTCATGATCACAAAAAGCTATATACATCGCTACTGAAGTCAATGGCAAAAGGACTTCTTGCGCCATGGTAGATGATGGGTCTGCCATCAATGTCTGCCCTGCAAAGCTCCTCCCTAAATTGTCGATGCTTTGGCTACAATAGCCTCAGTTTGGCAAGATCCTGGCAAAATACAGATAAAACCTCTAGTAATGACGAGGGCCAGATATACGTGTTATATAAAGGAACAAGTGGTGTGCTCCACCGGACCTCAAGAAAAACCTTGGTTCCATGACATCATGAAATACCTAGAAATGCGAGAATACCCGGCTGAATCAACAAGCAAGCAACGCTTTGCCATAAGGCTCCAATCCAGGAACTACACTTACCATGAATGCGTGTTGTACCGGAGATAACCCGCTGGAATACTCCTTAGGTGCGTTATAAAAGAAGAAGCTGATGAAATCATGAAAGATGTTCATATTGGAACTTGTGGGCCTCGTATGAGTGGACCTGTATTGGCAATACAACAGCAAGGGTATTACAGTGTTACCATGGACAGAGACTGAATCAAAATGGTTCATAGTTGCCATAACTTTCAGATACACAGGGATCAAATCCACATTCCCTCTTTAGAATTGCACAATCTCGTGTCTCCCTGGCCTTTCTCTGCCTGGGGAATCAACATCATGGGTCCAATAATGCCTACAGCCTCCAATGGCCATAAATACATCATTGTCGCAGTTGAATACTTCACCAGATATGTTGAAGCCGTCTCACTTCCCACAGTCACTGCCCACAACGTGATTGAATTCCTAGCCAAAAGAATCAAGTGCAAATTCTGGATTCCTCACCATATAGTCGGATAATGGGGTACAATTCCAGGGGGAAGACTTTCCAGAGAAAAAAGGTATTAAGCATCACAAGTCATCTCCTTACAGACCATAAGCTAATGGGGTCGTCGAGGCCACCAACAAAACTATTAAAAAGATTCTAGTGAAGATGGTCAGAACTTACAAGGATTGGTCAGAGCAGTTACCGTATGCTGTTATGGGGTATAACACCACCATTAGAAGCGTAACAGGACAAACACCTTTCTCCTTGGTGTATAGGGGAGAAGCAGTACTCCCAATAGAAATACAATGCAAGTCGTTATGGGTCACACTAGAATTATGGTCTAACTGAATGGATAGAAAAGAAATACAACCTACTATTATCTTTGGAAGAAAACAGGAAAAAGGCCCTCTACCACCCTCAACTGTACCAGAAAAGGTTGGCTAGAGCACTCAACAAAGGTATCAAGCCCCGTGTTATCAAGAAAGGAGATTGGGTCATGTAACAGGCCCACCTTATTCCCTTTGATCCTCGAGGCAAATTCAAACCAACTTCGGAACGTCCATATCTGGTCATGAAAATACTACCCAAGGGAGCAGTTAAGTATTCGGACTTGGATGGCAATAAATTCACTCAACCTATTAACTTGGACAGGTTGAAGAAATACCACCTTTTAAAAAAAAGAGCTCGATAAGTTGAAAACCATTCCGGGCGGCTTATGCAAAAATTAGGCCAGCCTGCTAGGGTGCAAACCTCGCAAAGAGGCGCTCTAGGCAAAAATTAAGGCAAATAATCCCACTGAGACTCTAACAACCAACATTTGCATATTCCATTCTGCTTGCTTCATACATGGAATGTAACTCTCGGGAACGAGAAGCAAATGGCTCACGATCTTGTATCGATACCCATACCTTATAAAAGTCATAAGTTGCAGTGCTACTATTGAATCTCACATTAGTAATCTGACATCTGCCACACAATTCATGATGGATCTAAGTAAGAAACTGAGGTTCTAGAAGTGACGTCTCAAAGACAAGCAGCAGAGGCACAATATGTTGAATCTGGCCATATTGACGACAGAGACAAGACGGACCATAAAAATTGGAATAGTGCAACCCGGCCAAGGGAACACATCTCTCAAAAAGGTCAACTATCACCACTACAAAAAAATAGTCGATCTGCAACGGCCTTATACATCGTAGAACAGTACATATCCGTCGCAAATACGAATCTATGACGGAATCTGCAATGAAAAAAGGTCATCTACAAAATCCTTGATGCAGATTTTCTATGATGAAAATCAGATTTCCATTGCAGATTCTACGATGAAATTTTCTATGGAATATACGCTGTCGCAAAATGCACAAAAATTGGATGAAATCTGCTACGGCATTTGCGACGGATTTTGCTGTTGCAGATTTGTTTACTACAGAAAATTTCGTCGCAAATTCCATAGCAGATTTGAGAAAAATTCATTTTCTGATCCTAACTTTGTGACGGATTTTTATGGCAAAAAAATCTACAACAGAAAAACCCGTCGCAAATTCCGTAGCAGAATTGATTTTTTTTTATTTTTTTAATTATTGATTTTCATGATATAATTTAATCCGGGTTCACTTGTTATGTAGTAATATGCATTTTAATGTATAATATTTCATAATTGAAATGGAAATCGAAACTGAAATTGAATATAAACAATAATGAATGACAATGTACATAATATATCATAAAATGATATGTAGAAAAACTGTACTAAAAGTAATAGCAAATGTGATAAAGTGTAAAGAATAAACCTAAAACAAATAAAATTAATCAAAGTACTGTATCCGCATGGAATAAATAAAATGAACTAAGGTGGTGGAGGGATGGAAGGATCAAAAGCACCTCTAGAGGCCGGAGGGATAGTAGGATCTGAAGTAGCTGATGATGCAGAAGTGGTCTGCTGGGATGTAGCAGGTGCAGTAGGTGGATCCCCCCTATAAATGAAAGGCTATGTAGGCACGACCTCATCCTCTAGGAAAGTCACAGTGGGGGCCTGCACACCAGTCTGTCGCACAGCTCTAGTTAAAACATCAATCTGTACCTGAAAATGATTACCGAGCATCCGCATGATGTCCCTAGTAATTTCAAACCTCAACTATTTTACCGTGAAGACGAGGCTCGCTACTCGAATGTTGTCTGCACGGTGGCCTGCACGACACTAAGAAGGATAGGATCAACACTCGCAGCGGACTACGGGGCTGCTGCGATGCAGAAGTTGAAGAAGGAAGAGAAGATGCACTGCCATAGAATGAGTCAGCTGTCGATCCCAGTCCATAGACTCGTGACTTCTTCATGCCATCAGCTGCTAGCCAATACAGCTCATCATCAGTCATTTCCTTCCCCTCCATCTCCACCGCCGCCTTTAGCTCCATAAAATGTTCTTACAATAATTGAAAGTAATGAATTGATAGAATTAAAGCAAGTGCAAACAAATAAGTTAGAAATAATATCAATTATAGTAAATTTGTAAAGAAATAGTGAAGTGAAATTGCCTTCGAGTGTTAACCTCAACAAGTTTATACTTCTTGTGAATATTCACTCCTTTATTTAAAGTTGAATCATACCACTCACAATTGAATAAAATTGTTTTCTTGATTGGTTCACCTAGGTACTCTAACTCAACTATCTCCTTCAATATGCCATTATAATCATTCTCGGAAGCACTGTAGTTTGTCCCTTTAATGCAAACACCACTATTAGAAGTTGACCGATCACCTTCATACGAATCAGTATGAAACTTGTACCCATTGACAATATAGCCATTATAAGTAATGACTTGTGTGATTGGACCGTATGCTAAACTTCTTATGTATTCATTTGAAACTTCGTTTC
>CANYLF012295540.1:0-14067 GCA_948193215.1 Bocquillonia castaneifolia
AGGGTTCAAACTAAGACACTTTAAAGGTGAGGCTGTATTTGATACAGGTCGATAAGTTGAGGCTATAATTGAACATTATCCCTAAAAATAATATGTTTATGCTTTGTTTTTGGTTGACAAATGTTGTTTTGAAATGATGGAGAGGCCTAAGGCCTCTAAGGCTTAAGAAGCACAAGCCTAGGCAAGTTTCATGTAAAAACCATAAAGTCTTAAAACTGAAAATGTCATAAAAATTTGGTGGAGTTGCATTTGAGGAGGAGAAATTGATGATGGATGTCCATGTGCTTGCAGACCTGATTATGTGTCAAAAAAGAAAAGAAAATGAGAATGTTTTCAGTGCTTCATCCTAATTGCCAACCCTCAACTAATGGTGACTCTGCCACTGCCAAGACAGCTTCCAAGAATGCCAAATGGAAAGAAATGTTATTCGAAATTACTGATTATTATTGTATCTATAATAGGTGGAGTGTTACCCTTATTTCTTGTTATTTGCTTCTTCGTCTACAAACAGAGGAAAGTGAAGGACTCTGCCAGCGAGGTCAAATCCAATTCCATAGCGACAACTTCTGCATCACTACCAACCCATAGAAGCCATAGATTTACAATAGCTGAAATCAAAGCTGTTACAATAAACTTCAATAATCAAAATGTTATTGGTTCTGGTGGATTTGGTAATGTGTATAAAGGATACACTGAATACAGTTGCATTCAAATTGCAATCAAACGACTTGAATCATCCTCAAAGCAGGAAATTCATGAATTTAAGACAGAGATAGAGATGTTGTCTCAACTCCGCCATATTAATCTTGTCTCGTTAATAGGTTATTACATCGACCAAGGTGAAATGA
The DNA here is from genome assembly GCA_948193215.1 of Bocquillonia castaneifolia. Lineage (NCBI taxonomy): Eukaryota > Viridiplantae > Streptophyta > Magnoliopsida > Malpighiales > Euphorbiaceae > Bocquillonia > Bocquillonia castaneifolia. Next base: position 849 of record CANYLF012295540.1, read on the forward strand.
TTCTTATCTATGATTATATGACAAATGGGACACTTCGACAACATCTATATGAAACCAACAATGATCCACTTCCATGGAAGAAGAGGCTCCAAATATGCATAGGTGCAACCTGTGGATTACACTATTTTAATTTTGAAATGATGCATACAATTATTCATCGTGATGTGAAGACAACAAATATTTTGTTAGATGAAAAATGGATTGCCAAAGTTTCAGATTTTGGATTGTCAGAAGTAGCATTCAGTCATGAGGTAAGTACAATAATAAAGGGTACTTGGGGATATTTAGATCTAGAATACGCTAGATACCAACGATTGACAGAAAAAGCAGATGTCTACTCATTTGGTGTAGTGCTGCTTGAAGTATTGTGCGCTCGAAAGCCAGTAAACCATCAGTTACCAGAGGAACAAATGAGTTTACTACACTGGGCAAGAAAATGCTTCCAAAATGGTACACTATATGAACTTATAGATCCTTATCTGAAAGGAACGATTGCTCCTGAGTGCTTCACTAAATTTTCGTAGATTGCATTAAATTGTGTGCGTAATAAAGGGACTGAAAGGCCAATCATGCGTGATTTAATGGGAGAGCTTGAGTTTGCGCTAGAGCTACAAGAGGCTGCCGATTTGGAGATGAAGATGTTGAATCCTGAAGATGAATGTGTTTATTCTGATGTATCATTTGTTGCCAATAGATGCAAAGATATCATTGGTGGACTTCAATTGCACTCAACGATTGCGAATGAGTTTACTAGTTTTACTATAGAGGTTTCCATTCCTGAGATGAAGATAATGAGTTCTGAAAGATGAATGTGTTTAGAGTCTTTAGACTATTGAGTCATACATTGTTTCGTGATGCATTTATAGTAGGTAGACTTTTCTTGGTGTTGATTAATGTGCAAATAGCATTGATAATAGGGATAATGACATATTTGGTGTGTGAACTTTCAAAAATTTTACAATTTTTTTTGATAGGTGGTGTACCCTCGAGTGTATCCGGAGCTCCGTTTTACAATCACTCGAGTAATTAATCACCCGAGTCGAGAGAAGCCCCATTTGGAGCAACCCTCTCCCAAGCGAGCTTACGGATCGATCTTGCGTCCTCACCAGGCGTGACACCTGCAAGCTCAAGTGCAAAATTTTATAATTAGGTGTTTGAACTTTGTTTAATTACAATTAAGTGTTGTAACTTGTAAAATAATTACTAAAAAACAGTTCTCAGTAGGTTATTACTAAAATAAAATTTCTGTTTAATTCTTGAACTTATCTTTATCTCAAATTTATCCAAAAAAATTGATTTTTTAGTTATACTTTAATTTTATTAAAAAAATAATTAATAATTAATAATATTTATTTTCTTTAGTTTTACTCCTTTTCTTGCATTTAAATTTTAACAACTAAAAAATAGTTAATTAATATTTTTAGTAGCTTATTTCTTTAATATATTTAATTCTAGTGCATGAGGGCAATTTTTTAACTATAAAAAAGTAGAAATTAACATGCTAAATTAAATAATGTAACATATTAAAGTTTAATTAAAGGTGATTAAAATATTATAATTTTTTTATATTTAAATTTGTCACGATCCATTCCCAGGATCATGACCGCGCTAGGGAACGGGGTAAGCTGTATGCCATCGGAACCAGTAGCAAGCCTGTATAATCCATCTACTTAACTTTCATAACATAATAAAACCAAACCACTCATGTGTGTGTGTGTGTGTGTGTGTGTGTGTGTATAAACTCAAATGCTGAACTTCCCCCTAATATCTTTAGGTCGGGAATTCGCCATATATACAATAAAAATAATAAAACCACAAACATATTAGATGACTAACACCAAGCCAAGCCAATCACATAATATGAATAAATACACCAGAAACCCAAACCATACTGTCACTGCAATTCTAGAATATAAAAATAATAATACTCATAAAATAGGATCAATACATATCAATAACTCACGGAGAATGAACCGGCTGCTCAACTCGACCTCCCCCTTCTCCAGAAACCACATTCTGGACTTGCCGTTCAACACGACTTCCATCTTGTCCAGAAACCCAATCTTGGACTTCAACAACATCATCTCTAGCAGCCATACTGAAAAGATAGGAGCAAAAGATTTATCAATAATAAACAGAATTCTCAGAATACGCGAAAACTAGAAACAAGGAATAACATGCAATGACGAGATAGGAACCTAATACTGCAGTGACAGAAAACACTAAGTCCTAGGTCAAGTATTTCTAAACCTAGGCTCTGATACCAACTTTGTCACAACCCATACCTGGGATCATGACCGACGGTAGGGAACGGGTAAGCAATATGCCACCGAAACCCGTAGCAAGCCTGTATAATCCATCTTCTGAACTTTTATAACATAATAAAACCAAACCACTCGTGTGTGTGTGTGTGTGTGTATGTAAACTTAAAGGCTGAACTTCCCCCTAATATCTTTAGGTCGGGAATTCGCCATATATACAACAAAAATAATAAAATCAAATCATCATTTATCTGTCACCACAAACATATTAGGTGACTAACACCAACCCAAGCCAATCACATAATATGAATAAACAGACCAGAAACCAAAACCATACTGTCACTGTAATTCTAGAATATAAAAATAATAATACTCATAAAGTAGGATCAATACATATCAATAACTCATGGAGAATGAATGCGAGTCCTTAAGAAATCCACAAGGAAGAAAATCAGTTTGCACTCCTGAAAGAAAAATAGTTGAGGGGAGTCAGACCTCACTGAGTAAGTTATATCAAATCTATTTTAAATAATCACTATGCATGCCAAAATATTCTTTACAAATCCTTTTTAATAATAATAATTATTTTTAACACACAAAAGGAGGGAGGAAAGAAAGTAGAACACCTAAACCCAAATTTCCCTCTAAAGCCCCTTCTGGGCCTCTTATCCAACAGACTGGGCCTATATCCAAATTTACTAACATTTTTGCATTAATTTCATCGCTTGTCCAACTTATACCAGTGCCACGAGAGCCTTAGGCATCATAACCGAGGCTACCCTGGTTCTTACAAAGGTCCTAGTCATAATCTCTTATCCAATCAGGTTTTCAGCTCCACAAAGAGCCTTTGGCATCATAACCGAGGCTGCTCAGATACCTTAATACCACACACATGTACCTCGAGAGCCTTTGGCATCACGACTGGGGTTAGCGCACCCGAATATATCATTTCACATTGACCGAACCATAATATACCTGATTCCCGATCAACATCATGTGCACATGATCCTGGTGCTACCCACCAGGAAGCTCGTTCCACTTACCTTCTTTATTCCTCCAGTAGGACAATCAAAATCAAATAATACCATATGTATTAAAAAATATATATTTTTTCTTTAACATATAAATATATATTAATATAATGCATATACAAATAAATCAATAAAATAGTCAACATATGAAATATTAATTATGATTTGATATGCATGAATTTTTGTAATAAAACTATAATGAACGTGTGTAATTAAATAAAATAAAAATGATATAACTCACAGAAATGTCGATCACAAAGCATCCTACTGTTCCAGAGCAGGATCGCTACCAGCCTCACGATCTATTTAAAATAACATAATGAATTTTATCAGAAATAATACAAGGATGTCCTAAAACAAGAGTTAGAATCCTATTATGACATTAAAATTCTATTTCTAACCCGGACACGTTTATCGAGACAATTCTATTGAAATTTTGGCAGCATCTCCTCTAAAATATGGATATCTCTCTACTGCAGTGGAGCCCGTATCTGCAAGCAAATGCACTTCTATAACCAACACCACATACCGGACCTATCAGATTACCCGGAATTACCAACATCAACTTTACAGCAATAAAAGATAACATTATCTATCTATATATATTTTGAACTTATCGTACCATTTTATCTATCAAAAAATACTCACTTAAAGTCCATCAACATCATTCATAATCATATTTATCCATCTGACATACGTACAATCTTAATTCGGCTTATAATCCGATTAATTAATTAACCGACCTATATTATCCGAATTAATTCCAAATCAATTCCAATATTACTTATTTAACATCCTAACAATAGTTTTAAAGTCTAAACATATCAATTAAATATATAACACGTATTTTTGGGACTTCCATACACAGCGTTTAAACTTTCGAGATTTTTAATTTAAAATCTACATGCATTTAGACTATCATTTATTCACAATAGTTGTCCGAGATAATTTTATGGATTTTCAAAAAATATTTTTGGAGGTCACCGGACTAGGGCCCACAGCCACCACAGACGGTGGCACATGGGGCTCACGCTCCACCGTCTGTTGTGGCCAGAAGGCCACCATCTCCTTCAGATTGCACCACCACGCCTCCAGGTTGTTGAAAACACTTACCACATGCTGCCTGCACAACCGGATTGCCAGACAGCAGCCCAAAAGCCTCGCTAGAACCGTGAAGCTCCTCCCCTCCGTTCTGCCTCGATTCTGCACCATTTAAATCGATTCTAGACTCCGTTTCACCTAACTTTGATGATCTACAAGCCTACATCGTCAATTTGGCCAAAGAATAACCAGAGCTACCTCAACCACGATGGCCGACGGTGGCATCATTTTCGGGCCTCCAATCCTCAGTTTTTTTGATGACAACAAGCTACAAAAATTGTATGTACAGATAAGTTGAATCGACTGAATTGGTGATTGGAAGAGGGAGAACTGATCAGTTGAAGTTTCAGGTATCACTGTAGCAGTTTCAGAGAATTTTGGGTGCTCAATTGGATGTTTTCAGAAGTTTTTGGGTCTTATGATTTGGTCTAGCTGCAGATGGGGGTATATAAATTGAATTTTTCAGTTTACAAGTACGTCCTTTTCTCAAATTACTTTTTATTCCGAACTTAATTTCATCTCAAATTTTAACCGTAGCTTTATAGAATATTTTAACACTTTCATCTTGAAAATTAGATTAAAATAACATCCCAAAATATTATTTTGAATCTTTGAAGATTAAATCTGATTAATTAAATTTTCAGATAATTAATCCAATTCGGGAATTTAATTGCATTCCGGGTTAACATTTACTTGATTCTGAGTTTATTTCACTTAATCCGGATAAGAAAAAAAATCACGGATATTACAAAATTTTAAAAATTTAAAATAAAAATTATCAAATTTTAGTGTATTACGAAAATTGTTTGTTAATTTTATCACAACTAGTATTTAAGGAAAAAAAATCATATTATAAATTTCTATCTTATGATACACACACACTAAAGTTTAATTTGTATTAAAATTAATTGTGTAGAAAATTATATTTATTTTAATATTTAATTATTTTGAATAATTTAAATATATTCAAGAAAAATTATTCAATTTTATAAAAATAATTTTTTGGTCGATTTAGAGAGTAAAATTAATTTAAACACTAAAATCAAATTTATTATTTTTATTAATTGGATTGCCAACAATAAAATAAAGTTAATAATGGAATGCAAGTAATATATTTTTTTGAGGGTTTAATAAAATAAAATAATTATAAAGGGACTAAATAGATCAAATTTAAAGTATATGAGCTTAATAGAAAAATTATAAAAGTCATAGATTCTAGGTAACTTGTCAGTAACCTGTTGAAAACACTATGTTGTAATTATTTTACAGGTTGCAACACTCAATTGTAATAAAAAAAAGTTCAAACATCAAATTGTAAAATTTTAAAAAAGTTCAGACACAAAATATGTCATTATCTTGTGGTAATATAATGTTTGGTTTAATTTCAAGTCAAAATTTATCTCATTTAAACTTTAATGAGATTTCAAAAATTTATTTGAAATTAGATGAATTTTACATTTGGTTTAAATATAAAATTCAACCATTTTTTTAATTTTAATAAATAAAAAATAAAAATATGAAAAGAGAATAAATAATAGAGAATATGAGCCACCCATGGGGTATGATTCAAGTAGTAAAATCACTTGGGTTTGCAGGCTTTACGTCTGGAGGTCGAGAGTTCGATCCTTAGAACCGCATTTGGAGAGTGTGCTTCCGAATGAAACTCACTCGATCAGGATTAATCGGGACTTCAAATGGGACTCTGAATATCTAGGATAACAATAATTATTAAAAAAGAGAGAATATGAGAGAGAGAAAAAAAAGAATGAGAACATTGAATTTAGGGAAACACGGTTTTTTCTGTTTCATTCTATTTTTTTTATTACCATTTGTAGAGAAAAAAAAGAAAAGAATGATGATTGTGTAGTTTTCTTAAAGGTTTGTAATTAATGACAGACTGCTTTTTAAGTCTTTTTAATAAAGTTCCATACATGCCCCTCTCCATTGTTTACTTAAGAATTTAATTTTAACAGTCACATGACAACCACAATATATTTGTACTAGATTTTTATTCTATTATTATAATTTTTAAATCGTTTTAGTTTGCTATATTATATTTGTGATTAATTTCAAAAATATCCAATCAAATATTTTCTATCTGAGATCCATCCTATCAATATGTATTTTTTTTCTAACATGTCAAATATTCGATGGGCCCACTTGGCATGATATTGAACACGTGTCACCATTCAAAGCATGTCATATCAACTTATACAATCCACCACTAAAAAAGCACGTATTAGCAACTAAATTTTTGGTCGCTAATCTTTTTTTTTAGTCGCTATTGTGTTTAGCGAATAAATAGAGACTAAATTATTTAGTCACTATTTGTTTTGACGCGCTTCTGAAAGGCGACTAAATTTGAATTTAGTCACTAATTTGGAGACTAAATAGCGACTAAAGTTAAGTCGCTAAATAGCGACTTAACAGAAACTAAATAGAGACCAAATATTAGAGGCCAATTAGCAACTAAACAACGACAAAATGAGGTTTACGGTTTAGTCACGATTTAGTGGCTAATTTAGTCTCTAAATAGTGACAAAAACGGCGACCAAATAGCGACTGAAAGTGAAATGATTGTTTAGTCGGTATTTCATCGCTATTTGGTCGCTAATTATTGGGCAATTTTTAAAAAAATTCTTGCATTTATATACATATTATAATAATACGAATATTAATATTAATATGAATATTATTAAAATATTATATTATATTATATTATATTAATATTGAATATAACAAAATAAAATAAATGGTAAAAGAAGAGGTATATATATTTATATATAAGCTGAACATATATACAAAGTTATAAAAAGTGGTATACAATATGTATGCTACATACAGAACTGACCTATACAAAAAGAGACGATCTAGTCATCTAATCCGGTGGTATGCTGGTCCTGTGTAGGTAAAGTATCTGTGCCTGTACTGGGACCTAGAGGAGAAGGAACTCTACCTGCATCGGGCTTGATATGAGGAGGAACTGTGCCTGTCCCGGGATCTGTAGAATGATATGTGCGAGGAGGATCTGCAGTTGTCTCAGGCTGAACAAGAAAATCAACTTGGTAGTCGATCCTGAACTCTCGTGCCCTCCGAATAAGATCTTGCAGCTTCCTACGCAAGTCTAGAACCTGAATCGACAGCCGGGTCTGTACAACCCCCATAATCTCATCCATAAGGCGACGACGAAGATCATCAAGCTCATGCCGAATAGCGCATCTCATCGCATCATTGAAGTCCTTTGTGCTGGGCCATAAATCATGCTCTAGTCCTGGATAAGATCGAGATAGTAGATCAGATGTGGGGTAGTGTGAATCAGCTGCAGATCCAAGGCCGTACACCCCGTAAAGACTCATGCCCTTATTCCCGATGGTAGCCTCCAACCAAAGCTGGTTCTTAAGAGATGGTAATCCTTGAGGCTTGATAGTCTGGTCAGTTACTGGGGATGCAGAAGAGGAACCGGCAATGGTAGAAGAAGAACCGGCAACAGTAAAAGAGCCCGTAGCAGTAGAGGAGGAGCCAAGACCTTGGGAAGCAGCCTGCATCAGCTCCTCAAATCGAGCCTAAGTAATGAAAAAATAGTGGTTAGATTAAAGTTAACGCATTATAAATATTATTTAACATTTATATACAAAGAAAACTTACATGCACCAGTCGCGATTGCTCATCAATAAAAGTCTTGTCGTCGTGCTCCTTCGTATAGGTGTAACGAAAGAGACGAGGCGCAGTCGACTTCTTCCTATCTTTAAGAGTTTGAAAAAAATAATGAAGTTAATTGTTTAACGAGAGGAAGAAATAATATAATAATTATTAATTAAAATGTAAAAGAAAAGGTTGTATTAAGTTTTGAATGCTTTACCAAATCCTGCTCGTGCTGAAGCATCAAGCGTGAACTATAGAAGTGGGTGGACATCCTGGTCCCTTAACCTGCTGGCTCGTTGCGCCTGTTGGCGCTCCTCAAGGCGCACAAAGCCTTGTGCGACGGGTCCTCCCATAGCTTCACCCACTCCTTCAAAATGCTCTCAGGGACGTTCTTGTCCCTTTGCTTCTTTTCTATCCACTTCTTCTTCACATTGAAGATCAAATCCTTGTATCGGTTTGCCGCGAGCTTGAAGAAAGCACGCTTCTTAGCCTCTTTACTCTCCACCCACTTATATAATTTCTACAAAATAAGAACAAGAAAACTTAATTAGTTTAAAATTTGAGTTATATGATAGAAGAAATTATGATTATATTAATAATATTTTGTTAAGTAAATAATTAACCTACCCGAAACTCTCTCCATAACATCTCCTGATCATCAACTGTAAGGGACTTCCAAGAAATCCCATAAGGCCTGAATTTCTTCATGAAGATATCGCTTAATGACCTGGATATCTTCCTAGAAGGCTCTAGCCTATCCCTATAATAAGTGAAAACAAATATATATAGTAAGATTGTATTTTTATATATAAGTATAAAATAATGAATAATGAAATAATTAATTAAATAAAAAAAATTACCTCTGTCTATTGTTCCGCACTGTATAGAGCGAAAAGGTCAGATCGTCACATGTCTCTGGAGAGGCAGGGCGGTCAACATGCTCCTCCTCAATATCATCCTACTGCTCCTCAATCTGAGGCACAACCCCTACTGTATGAGGTACATCCCTTGCAGTCTGAGGCACCTCATCAATAGCCTAAGACACCTCCTCAGTGACCTCCTTATCTCTCAACTGAGGGGACTCTCTCCCAATAGAAATACCACCTCTGTCGGGAGCCCCTCTCCTAGTTTGACCAGCGGCTCGCATACCTATATATTAACAATTATATATTAATGCAATATATATATGCATAACAATATTTATATTAATAACATAAATTAAATAATATAAATATAAGTTCATATATAATCTAAGTTTTTGTTCTGATTATTAGTATTACTTATTCTAGTGATCGTCATCGGTGTCGTCATATGTAGGTTCATTATCTTCAAAAGTTGTAACATCTGTTTCAAACTCATCTTCTGAAGCTTCTTCAGAAGTTGAGGCCCTCTCATCTACCATAATTTGTTGTTCAACATCCTCATCAGCAAGATAAGAATCTGCTACTAAAACCACATCATCATCATTGACCACTGGATGAAGACGCACTTCTTCAGTGTCATCATTTTGAAATAGTGGTTTGATTACATTAGTGTTTGTTGTAACGGGAACATCAATGATTACTAGAGGTTTGATCTTACACACTGCCAGCCAATTAATTCAATCCCTTTTTGCACCTGGATACTTGCAATAATATACTTATGAAGCTTATGCAGCCAACACAAAAGGATCATACTTGTTGAACTATTTTGTTTTGTGCATATCCACAAGTTTATATCGAGGATGTATAATTATAACCAAAGTTAGTGTTGGATCATACCAGTCACACTTGAACAAAACGGTTCTTTTAATGGGCAGGGCTTGAAATTCCAACTCAACCACTTCAAGAAGAGTCCCGTAATAATCACTCTCATTTGCAGAATAGTTAGTGCCCTTAATACAAATACCACTGTTCCATGTGGCTCAGTTACTCCCATAGTCATTAGTGTGGAACCTAAATCCGTTTACAAAGTAACCGTTAAATGTTTTCACTTATCTTAAGGAACCGAGTGATAATGATTAAAGATAATGATTATCGATCATGTTCGAATGTGTACCGGCCTGTGGATAATAAATCATTCAGCAACACAGTAAGGAATTCATGAATTTAAATGAATAAATACAATTAATTTAATGAATTCATATGTATTTCTCAAATCAATCACCGAATTTATTCTCTGTCATGGTACTGATGCCTTCATCGTTTAAGTTTGGATATTGCTCACGAGTTTGATCAGAAAATATGCTACAGAGATCAATTAAAAGACATTTAGCTCATAGATTTAATTATAAAAGGAAATGATTCAATACAAAGTATATATGCTTACTCGATGAAAGGTTGAACTTTTGGACAATTCAATAATACATATAACCAAGCTGCTTTATATTTATCATCTCCCAAGTAATGTTTTCCCTCAGCACCTATGGCTTTATATTCCACGAATGAATTTGGAAATCGCTGCATTGAGGATGCGAATGACTCAGAAAAAATATATAATTTCCAATATTCAATACCGGAATTATAAAGTGTTCAAATGAATACTTTTTATACAATATTACAGAACGAATTCCCAAACGATGGAGTCATATTTAACATTTTTTAAATTTCTTTGATTATTTAATTTTTTAGTTTTATATTAATAAATTTCAATTTAATCACATTATTCATCAACGACAATTCAATTTTTGAAATTTGATGAAAGGAAGATGTAATCGAATATGAAAATAATTAAAAATGACTTTATTTATTTCCTGCAAGGAAGATGCAACAACTTTTTATTTTTACTAATTTCAAAATGTTATCATTGGTAATTTTACATACATTATTCATCAATGGCAATTCAAATTTTTAATTTCGATGCAAGGAAGATGCAATCGAATACGAAAATATTAAAAAATGACTTTATTTATTTCAAAATGTTATAATTGGTAATTTCACATACATTATTCATCAACGTCAATTGAATTTTTAAAATTCGATGCAAGGAATATGCAATCAAATACGAAAATAATTAAACATGACTTTATTTATTTGCTGCAAGGAAGATGCAACGAATATTGATTTTTATTAATTTCTAGATGTTATAATTGGTAATTTTACAGTTCTAACTCGTATAAATTTTTAAAATTCGACGCAAGGAAGATACAATTGAATATGAAAAATATGAATATTGACCTATTCATTCGCTGCAAGGAATTTACAGGCGAAAATCAGATAAATTAGTTTTTTTATACGTATTATTATTAATTTTAACGATGCAATTGGAACCTGAATTCAATTCAGTTCATTCCGTCAACCTATAGTTTTTAATCTCTAACCTAATTCTAAATCTAACAAAAATTCTACCGAAATTTCGGCAGAATTTTCCATATAATTGATCGAATCTCCCTAATAAATGGGGCCATTCCTATAATTAAAACACACTTATATATCCAATCACACTGCTGGGCCTACCACAAATACCCATACTTTAAATTTCACAACCTAAATGTACCATCACATGCAAATCACAATTTTCACAACCTATATCTACCAGAACATGCAAATAAAAAATTCCACAACCTAATTTCACCACCACCTGCAAATCAACAAATTCTAAAACCTATCACTAGCAATAAAATAATTTTACAAACATATATATAGAAATATAACAACACAAGTAAATAAACAATTAATCTATCAATATACAATGAATTTCTTAAATGAAGAGAAATGCATAAAATAAAGTTGAGAGTAAAATAATGTTTTTACTACCAAAAAAAAAAACACTCATATAATTTTAAAGTCATTTACAAAAAAAGGGTTATGAAATAATCATAGGAAGATTTTTTAAAATTAATTAATCGAGGTAGTAATTAAGTAATGTTGAGAGTTATTTCAATTTATATAACCAAATAATAAATAACTCTCAACGTTAATTAATTGCTACCTCGATTGATTAATTTTAAAAAATCTTCTTATGATTATTTCATAAAAAAAATTTTACTTCATTACTTTAAAATTAGTGAGTATTTTTTTTGGAAATAGCATTATTTTTTTCTAATTGGGTCAAAAAAACTTACTTCAAACTCCAAGCAAGCAGTCAACCAAAATCCACAATCGGTTAACTAACAAAAATAACAACGGCCTATATCAATTTAAGAAAATTATAATTTGTTAATTTCATAACAATTACAAAATTTATAATATACATTCAGAAATAAAGTAATAATTAATATGAAATGAACAAGAGAAAATATAAGGCGGCTTTATAATATATACATTCAAAAATAGAGTAATAATAATTTTTTTAATTACTTTAAAATTATATAACTATTTTTTTAAAAAAACATTATTTTTGTATAAATTTTCTTCAAATTTTCTCGTACAAACTAATTACTTGTCAATATTTTTAATTCACTATAATCATTATTATTTGATCTAAATATACAATAAACTAAAACAAAATCCAAACAAGCATAAATTATTAATATAAAAACTCCAAGCAATTTCTATATAACTACCCAATTAATCATTTTTCAATATTTACAATAATTTCAAAAATACAGCAATTAATAAATAAAAAATTTTAAAAACCAGAAATTTAATTAAATTAACAGATTAAATTAATTAAAAAAATAAATTAAAATAACAGAATTTAATTAATTCAAAAACATAAATTACTAACATAAAAACTCCAAGCAATTTCTATATAACTACCCAATTAATTGTTTTTTCAATATTTACACTATATTCGAAAAATTCAGCAAGTAAAATCAGGAATTAAATTAATTTAACAGAATTTAATTAATTAAAAATATTACATTAAATTGACAGAATTTATTTAATTAAAAACCACTAACTATTTTTCAATATTTACAGTAAATGCAAAAATTATAACATTTAATTCAGAAAAAATTAAAAAAAATAGAAATTACATAATATAAATAATTACATAAATAAATTTTTAAAACAATACAAATTAAATTTCCCAAACCCTAAACCAAAACAATAATCACATAAAATTAGATTAACATTATAAAATTAACCAAACCCTACCATAATATATAATCACATTAAATTAAACTAATTAAAATCCAAACACAATAATATATACATTATATTATTTATACTATTTTCCCTAAAAAAAATTAAAAGTTATTAAATAATTAATAAGTTAATAATTTACTTACCTGAAGAACTCCGGCCGGCGATGAAGCAGCTC
>CANYLF012295602.1:0-15248 GCA_948193215.1 Bocquillonia castaneifolia
ATACATATAAACAAATTAAGTTCTAACTTAGCTAAGTTAAGCACCCAAATACAATTCATAAGGTAAATTGATAACCAACATATTTATGGTTATCAAATTAGCCTTACATACCACATACTATGTTATTAACTACATCACACACATTTTATATTCATATTTTACATTCTCAAAATGCCCCATTAAACATGTATTCTCCTTTGGTCCACTTGGAAATGCTTAATGATACGAAATGCAGGAATTTCATGGTTTCAACTATCAACTAGCAAGATGTCCTGAAAAATATGCCAAGGGGTGAGCTGGCTACTCAATAAGTATTTAATTTACTAAACAATAGTATATCAACAAAAATCACTCACACACACACACACACACACATGTCATAAGTACTATACCATTAAAATACAATCAAACTCAATTCCAAATAATTCAACATCTCCATCAAACAAATCAAATCCAAATCGCATTAAATCTCATCAAATAGGATTGGATGACTTAACCTCATATTTCCTCACTTAAATCACATTTCGGTGGCCACCCAACGAGACTATCCACCCGGCTCAGTCTCGCCATCTCACATGCACGGGTAGCTATCCGCCTGGCTCAGCTTTCCCGATCACAAATGAATTATAACTCATGGGTCATTCTTTCTAAATCACATTCACAATCAATTCATATCATCGCATTTCACAATCAATTCACCATTTCTCAATCAGTCAAAATTTCATCAAAATCACAACTTCACAATTCAACCAATTTTCACATCAATTCACAATTCTCATTTCAACCATCAAAATCATAAAATTCACAATTCAACAATTTTTCACTTCAATTAATAATTCTCAATTCAATCAAATAAATTACCAATTATCAACATCAACCGAACTCACCAAGAACATACCAAATAAGCAACAATAGTAATTTTTCATTCAACATACACAAAGTTTAGTCTATTAAATACTTACCAAAGATATAGAATATCAGATAGTATTAATTTTCTTTTCTCACAACTTCCTTACCTTTGGATACACTTATTCACATAATCAATTCAAAGTAGAATTCAATAAACAAACATACATATATTTACTAATCATTAATCTACCTACAACATAAAAATTCACAAATGGACACCTACACATGATTTAATATGATGCATGAGATGAATGATGCAGGACAACATGTATGTACATGTAGACAGCTTACATGTACTGACTTTAAAAATTCACCAGAAATTATATACACTTGATAAAATTCTAAAATTTTATAGAGTTATACTTCCATCAAATTAGAAACCGTAGCAATAAAAATCACCTCAAAATCATCTGTATAAATAAAGTGATAATTTTTCTAATACAGCTACTCCTAATCCCGTATAAACAGAGTAATCCAAAGTTTGACCTTCAAAACCCAACCAAATTGATGAATTTTCTTCTGAAATTTTACAGGGTTGTAGAGCACCTCTCAAGGTTTTCATGGACATAAAATTCGTCCAATTTGGACTTGTATAACTCAAGTTATGATCAAAATATTGAGACTGTTTTACATAATATAAAAACAGTAATATGTATTTTGAAGAAATTCATGTAATCAACCTCAAAATAATATTATTTCTACAAATTGATACATGATTCATGCTTAATCAAGTCATATTAACATGATTACAACTTAAAATTAAATTTGCTCCAAATTTTCATATGAACCCTAATTTAATTAAATATTATAAAGGAAAGGATTATCTTACCTCAAGCTTCTAACCATTAAATTGTTCTTCACTTAATTCAAAGCCTTCAAGAAAATTTTTGGTAAAATTTTTGATGAAGAAGTATTAGATGGCAGAAGTTAGGAATGGAAGAAGAAAGGAAAAGAAGAAGGAAGGAAGAAGGAAAGAAAACCAAAGAGATAAGAAGTGAAGAGGGTTACAGGTAAGAATTTTAGTGGTTTCTCCACTAATTATCATCATCATCATCATCATCATCCATCACTCTCCCATACACCCTTGAAATAAATTCTATCACCCAATTAATTCCTCACTCAAACTTATAATACAAATAAATCCTTTAACTTTCCTTACAATTAAGTCATTATTCTAACCTAACTTTCATAAACCTTACTACATATTATACTTTTCTACCACATCATTCTATGCAATGTATCATAGAATGTTATGATGCGAATGATATGATTTATGATGTGGTAATGCATGATTAATTATTTTATTTTATTATTATTTTTTTTATTTTACGGTCGTGACAATTTCTTTTTTTTCATGTTTTTATAATTTTTCACACACTTTAAATTTAATATGTGATATATAAAAAATTAAATTTTATGTATGTAATAGGTTAATTGAATTGTATTTAACATGTGATAGGTAAAATTGAAATTTTATATATTTAATAAGTTACTATTGAAGTTGTGATAGGTTAAATATGTAAAATTCGAGTGTGAAATTTGAAGAATAAAATCTATGTTATGAAAAAAAATAAATTTTAAATTTTAATAATATTTTAATCATTTATAAATAAAAATGTTTTATAAAAAAAATAAATTAAAACTAAAGGGTTTTAAAAACATAAATACAAAAAGAAAAATATAATTTCAGAATTTACTTATTAATGTTTAAAGATTTAAAAATATTCTATTAATAGATTTCACTTAAATTCATAAAATTTATTATTGAAGGTACTTTTTCAATATAAAATTTACACATTTAGATATTTGAATAAAAAAAAGTTAGGCAATAAATTATTGATTGCTAAATGTTTAAGTAACATTTAGAATTCAAGCAGCTAGCGCAAAGTTGCTGACCGCTTAACAATTTGAGAATTATTTGGACTTTATAGCTTGCATTATTGATAGTAACACAAAAAAAAAAAAAAGTAGTTGGAAAAATGCTCAATTATGCCCTTAACCATATCTAAAATCTCACTTATGACTCTAATCATAAACAATTTCTCACTTAAGACATTAAATTCTTAAAAGAAATGGATCCCGTATATCATTAAATTGACAAAAGCAGTTAACTTCCTTTAGCAAAAAAACAAAATTCTCTTTTATGTTTCTCCTTACAATTATCTCTTTAACAGGTGAGTTTTATGTGCGGATATTCATACTTATTAAATAAATGGTTCATAATGGATCTTGGTCCATACAAGAAATTTCAAAAGTTCAAATTTCTAAGAAAGTGAATTAACTTGATTCTATTAGTTCCTCAAAAAAAAAAAAAAAAAAAAACTTGATTCTATTGTTAACTTTGTGGCATATATGATACATTTTCAAGAGCTTGATGTCTTGAGTGAGAAGTTCTTTTTATTAAGGACATGAGTGAAATTTCAGATATAGTTGAGGGGGTATAATTAAACTTTTCTCAAAGTAGTTTGGTGGTGACAGCTCTTTCATTCCTCATTAACAACCGAAACACCTGTGGCAGTGGCATCAATCTAACTCCAAATTCACTACAAAGCAATGGCTTCATCTGTAATCTTCTCAACGAACAACATCCCTTTTAGATTTTCAAAGTTACCCACTTCGTTTTCACCTTGTAATTACCTAAATCGATGTCTTCCACAAAAATTCATTCCGAATTTCCAATGTGGGTTTAACACTAAAACACCAACAAGCAGAAATATTTGTACAAATGCTGCTTTATCTGATACTCAGAATCAAAGAGGGTACTCTAAAGTGGGTGCTCAATCAACTGGACCAGTTCCTCTTTCTCACCTTATTCATGTCGTTGAGACTGCTGCTAAGACTGGCGCTGAGGTCTATTTTCTTTCTTTCTTTCTTTTATTAATTGTGTGTGTGTGTGTTTTTTTTTTCTGTTTTTATTTCTACAATTCTAAATTTTGTTTCTTTTTACTTCTGTAATTTAGGTGGTGATGGATGCTGTCAATAGGCCTCGCAATATCTCATACAAAGGACTCACCGACTTGGTCACTGAGTAAAAACTCTTCCTTAATTTTCCATCAAAGCATCCTAATCTCACTAATAATAATTTTCAGTATAAATAATTAGTGCTTTTATAATCTTAGAGAGCAAAGGCTATCACTTGCATGAGATGGAAGATGAATAACATGTTATTGTGCGAGATAAATGTGCAAATTGGCCTAATCAGTAAATGATTTAACAAATATTTTTGTCTAGGCTATAATTACCTAAGAAGAACAAGTCTATGAAATCATATTAACTCCAGAAATTTTTATCCATCAAACAACCTTTTCTATAGTTTCTCAATTGTCACCTTTGAATAGTTGTAAATTATATCTTTAAGTAGGGTGCACCACTGACATTTGGTTTTTTTCGATATCTGATGATATCTGCCAATATGATCAATAAGGAATTTCACTTTGATAATTTTGAGTCGCATAGTGTACCTGTACCTTTTATTTTGTTTGCATCTTTTGAAATCTTGTCAAGTCAGATTATGGAACTAAATTCAGAAAAGGTTCAATTCATTAATAGAAATTCATGTGCAGCACAGACAAAATGAGTGAAGCTTCTATCTTGGAAGTTGTTAGAAAGAATTTTGGGGATCACCTTATTCTTGGGGAGGAGGGAGGAGTCATAGGAGATGCTAAGTCAGACTATCTCTGGTGTATTGATCCTCTAGGTTCGTCTCTTCCAACCCCTTGCACCTTATGTTCCCTGTTAACTTTTTTCGGGGCTTATTTGGTTTTATATTTATAACTCTAGGTTGGAAATTGTATTGTTATGTGCAGTTTTGGCTGTATGGTCACTTGTATGCATAACATGCACAGGCTTCCTTCTTGTTGTGGACTTTGGTTTTTCATTTAAATCCTTAGATTTCAAGGACTGTAGTGCCCATTGAGATACTAGAATGGTTTGCTTAGACCTGTTGGTACAAATTATATCTAGGTGTATGCTAAGTTGTGCAATCTAAAAGAACAGTGTAATTTAGGATTATTTATCAAGTTAATCCGTACCTTTGTGTCAACCATCAATTTTAGTTGATCCTTTTAATTTTATCAATTTGCACCTAAATCTTCACAATCATTTTGATTTCAGAAATTGATTCCATTACTCAATATGTTAATTTTTTTCTGGGTCTCAATAATTCTAAAATAATATTAAACAATTAACTAAAAAAATCCTAGATTGGTTACGTATTTAATTAAAAGTTGCATACATCACTAGACTGCTTCTTGTGTAGATGGAACAACAAATTTTGCTCACGGTTATCCTAGCTTTGCTGTTTCTGTGGGAGTTCTGTTTCGAGGAAGTCCTGCTGCTGCTGCTGTGGTACTAATTGCAAAATTTGAACATTTGCTTTCCTTTTAAATTTCTTTGTGATAAAATCAGCATAATTAAATACAAATATAATAATATGAAAATTCAGTAGCTATTGTTTCCTGTTCTATCTATCTTGTCAGACTTGTGTATGAAATTATGCGTGAAGATGTAGGCCTAGCAGTACAAAATAATTTAGGGGGGGATAAAGCGTTGGACATCTAGCAGAAAGAGAGAAACCAAAATAAAGTAAAATATAGAGACAACACGATTAGCAGATCTTTGATATTGTAATTTCATATACAGCAGCTATAGAGTTTAAATAGTTTGTTTATGATATTTGCATTTTATGATGTTTTATCATTGCACGTTGGCCTAATTTATGGCAATTATGAATGTAAACAAGAGATGAAATAGAGAGAAATTTCTTGTATATTATTCGCTATTCTAGCTTGCGCACACACATATATGTATATAGAAAGTGTTAATCCTATATAAGAAAGTAGTCTAATTGCGCTTAATCAATTTTTACAATCAAGCTTCCTAATTTACATTAGTCAATCCATAAAATCAAGCTTCCTAATTTAGTTTCTTAATATTTTTAGGTTCTATAACAACGAGAGTTTGCCTACTTCATTCCTTGGTGGAGTGAGGGAGATGTTTGTGTTTTGCTTACCTTTTAGATTCTTAAAAGATTTTTGCATTGGAAAGTAAAATTGAATGGAGCTGGCATATGTGCTTGTTGAAGCCAATATTTCTCTCTGGAGTTCCTTTGTAAAATGTTATAATTCTGCTTTGTATGTGAAATATGGGCAAACACCATCATGTTTGATTGTTGTCTATGAACCAACTTTAAATAGATGCCATTCCCATTTACAGGAAAGAAAAAAGTTGGCTATGTTGCATGATTGCAGATTCAACAATTGAGTTGACTTGGATGTGGTTGTAGTAGTAACAAAATTAGTAGCAGATGCAACAATTTAGCTGATTGCAGTAGTAGTAGTAGAAAAGAAGCTGTACATATCATCTTGTTATAGATGAGAGGTGTAATTTCATTAAAAAATTTTCTATTATTTTTTATTTGCATCCTTTATGCTCGATTCATCTTGATCTGGTTCTTCTGTCTGAAACTCTAGTCATCTTTGTTTGTTGCCATGTGCTTCTAACTAGTAGGACTAGCTATTAGATTTTCAGTTCTCAAGTACAATTAAAACGGCTGTATTTATAGCCTGTGGTTCTCACAGGTGAAAAGGCCTTAAGAATATTTTAAAGGCTGTTTTCTTCTTTGAGGAGCTTTTCTTTGTAGTTTTTACCTAGTAAATGAAGATTTGCTGATTAAGTATTTGACTATATGAGGAATGATTTTAGTTGTTTGAAGTCAGTCCTGTTATGTGACAGAGATATCGTGCAAATGGTCCTTAATAAAGAAAAAGAAAGGACAATTGACAATTTAACTTCTGTTTTCAGGTAGAGTTTGTTGGTGGTCCTATGGCTTGGAATACACGTTTATTTTCTGCAACTGCTGGTGAGGAAACTTGTGTAATTTGCTATCATTTCTTCATTTTCTTTGGGATTGCTGTTTCTGATCAATGGTGGAACTGCTTCTCATTATTTTAGGTGGGGGAGCATTTTGTAATGGCCAAAGAATTCATGCGAGTCAAACTGATAAGGTAATGGTCATGCTACAACAGCAGACCCTGAGCTCTCATCCACGCTATTGAATTTCTTTGCAAGATATTGACCCAATTTTTTTCCTCTCTTCTAATACCATTTTGAAGTATGGTTCATGACATATCACTTGTCATCTCTTTCCAAAAATTGCTTGCAAGTGGAAGTTAAATAGATAAAAAAAATAAAGAGAAAGTTTATCTGTATATGTTTTTTTTAAATGGACTTGTTTTATTTTTTTGCGTCTACAAGTGGAGAAGAGGAATGCCTGGTGCCAGATGTGACTGAATATGCTTGGTATTTTGGATCAACTTATTCTTCTGTAGGTGGAACGATCTCTTCTTGTAACTGGCTTTGGATATGAACATGATGATGCATGGGCTACTAACATTGAATTATTCAAGGAATATACTGATGTCAGCAGGGTAATCGCTTCTCTTAT
This sequence comes from Bocquillonia castaneifolia, assembly GCA_948193215.1. Classification (NCBI taxonomy): domain Eukaryota; kingdom Viridiplantae; phylum Streptophyta; class Magnoliopsida; order Malpighiales; family Euphorbiaceae; genus Bocquillonia; species Bocquillonia castaneifolia. Next base: position 7,355 of record CANYLF012295602.1, read on the forward strand.
CATTTTTTTTCACCTGCACATATGTTATGTTAAACCAAATAATTTATCATATTTTTTTTGACTTTCTTACTCCCTCTCATGCTAAAAATTGTATTATGCAGGGTGTGAGAAGGCTTGGGGCTGCTGCAGTTGATATGTGCCATGTAGCTCTAGGAATTGTAGAAGCATACTGGGAATATCGACTAAAGCCGTGGGATATGGCTGCTGGTGTTCTGGTACGCTTGTTTTTTTATATAATGCTATTTTTGTTAATATGCAATCATGTTCTATCTAAATGAGGTATAAATATCTTATAGTGGGATTAATCTTGAAGGTTGCAGATTGATTTCATTTGTTATCTTAATTTATTTTTTCGTCATTTTTGATTGGTTTATATGTATATGACATTTGCGTAAAGAATGGTTAGATGTTCTTTTTCACTAATATGATGCGTATACTTCTTGTGCATATTTATTAACTAATTATATATTTATGTATTGCATTTTTATTTCAATTTTAAATTTTTACTTGTTAATTTATGTCCAAGTTTTATTCTCTCCCTTTTCTGTTTCTAAGGGCCAGTTTCAGTATGAGACTTTTGCTCAACTCTCAATCCTCAAAGAACATCTCATGATATGAAAATACAACTGGAATCTCGTTTATCAATGAGAAATTTAAGTTCTGACTATTTAAATGTCAATATTGAGTTTTCTTTATGATCTTCTTGTCCTATCCCTTGTGTTGTAGGCTGTTACTATTTGTCTCCAATGTCCGCTTTCTCTACTTTGATTTTTGAAATACATAGCCACATTATCTGGGCATTTTACCAATTAGCAACTCCTAGAGCTCCAAGATTTCTCTTCATTAAAAAGCTCCAGGGTAGGATAGTTATTAGTCTCACTTATGGGTGACCATTTGGTTCAAACTGAATTTAACCAAACTGAAATCTTGCTCACCCCTAAAATCGAACCAAATCGAATTGGTCGGTTCAGTTCAGTGTTTTGGTTCTTTAGAGTAAAATTCGCTTCAGGTTTTGAACCAAAATTTTTAAAATTTTAAACTCAACCAAATTTTTTTGGTTCAGTTCTGCTCACATCCAACTTTCAACATTTCAGCAAAGTGCTAGTTAATGTCAAGGGATAGACTGAAATTAGAAAATGTATCAGGACTTTTAAATTGACACTTAATCATTGATTACTTTTGTTTGTTTACATTTTTTCTAAGCAGATAGTTGAAGAAGCAGGTGGAACAGTGACTCGCATGGATGGTGGAAACTTTTGTGTGTTTGACAGATCTGTTTTGGTATCTAATGGAATTATGCATCGCAAGGTTAAGACTCACTGCTTTTTTTCTGTTGACAAAAATGAATATCTCTATTCTCCTTCATGCTGCGTTCTCATCATTTATAGACAACCTGCACAAAGGCTTCATGTTTATCAGATGACTGTCAGGAATAGTTTGACCTATGGAATAATTTTAATGACGCAAATGTTCGTGTTAACATGAGGCATGAGATCCTTAGAAACTATTACTAATGCATTTTCCTTTTCTTTTCTTTACCATTAAAAATGATGACTATCTTGTTTTCAATGTTGTATTGACTTGCGAGAATAAGATATTACTCTCATTTCATACCTTTTGTCAGTACATCAATCTTCAAAATACTCTCATTTCATTTTGTACACTTCGGCTGAGTTTTTTTTCCCCTACAACATTCAGTTTTTTCACGACTCTTTCTGTGGGGAGACGTGATGACTTTTTAGCTTTTGTATGGAGTTCGGCTTTCCACTTTTGTCAAAATTGAATTTTCTAGATATAATTACATTTTTGCATGATGAAAGAAGCCTTTTTTATATGAAAATATATAAAGTGGCTTGCTGTTTTGGGATTGATTAATGTTTCCTGTTAGCACTGAGCACTACTTACCAGTTCTAAGTGGTGTCTTGCTTATGGAATTTCAATATCATTTCAGCTAGATTAAAGAAAAAAATTTTTTTAGGTTGGGTATCCTTGTAGCATTTTACGATCTAAGAGCAAAATGACCCTATGGTGTAGTCCAAGAAAGTATTTAGGTTGCATACTTTTGGTACCATGTGAATCATTCAAGTCACAGCATGACAAGGTAAAGTTATTGAAAGATTGAAATTAGGGCTAGAGTTTACAAAGCTGAACAAAATTATGACATACACATAAGCTGTGGTCCTCTTTTAATTTTTGCGAGACGAATTGAATATGACAATTAAGAAAATTAAATTTTCGAATATGTTAATAAAGAAATAAAATTTGAAATAGTTAAATAGTATATAGTCCTTAATTTTTCTTTACTTTTTCATCATTTTTCTCTGCTGGTGTTTCTGTCTTTCACCATAAGTCTCTCCCAAACTGCTTTTGTGAATTCCAAAGGGATGTAAAGAGGAATCATGTGAGAAATGAAAGGTTGATCATCGAAATTGGGATTATAAATTCGTTTCTTCCTAACAAAGTGTAAAATAACACCACTTGGTCTGCAACTCATTTTGATTCGTATTTCCAAAATTCTAACAGCACAAAATTTGCCATTACTCTAGTTGTTTGACATGATTAGTGTATTGATATATTTAAAGTGCAGCTCTTGGAGAGGATTGGAACTGAAACTGAGAAACTGATAACCAAAGGAATTGACTTTTCACTGTGGTTTAAGCCAGAAAACTACCACACAGATTTTTGAAAGCGTGGGCTTCTATTCTCATTTGGTCTTTTGCAGCAGCAAACAGGTGCTAAATATTGTAATCTCAATATTATCTTTTCCAATGATGCCTCGTTATATATTTGCATTATAGTTTGCCATGTTGCAAATTTAAATTAGCAACTACTAGTCAATGGGAGCTTCCACATGTGCAATATGTTGTTTGAAAATAAAAGTTTGCACAATCCCCTTTCTTTTACTCGTAAGCCAATCTATCAGACTTCGCATTTTTTGAAAAAAGCATCTTTTATTTACATTCCTATTTCTACTTTGTATTTTCTTCCTAATGTGCATGCACACTCATGCTTTCCTATCTTGCCATTATGAAACTTTTCTCAAATTTACTGGTTTATCGTTCTCTTTGAACAGGTTTTTCTTCTTCCATAATGGTTTTAAACCAAAGACTTTTTCTTTATTTTGGGCCCTCATTCTTCTGTTTATTTAAAAGGATTTAATCCTTCGTAGCTGGGTGATAAGTTGTTGATCTTGCAAGTTTTCAGTTTCTTTTTTTTTTTTTCCCTTTTTGTCATATGAGTTTTGATGTATTGGCCAAGGTTGAACATGCACCATAGATCTAAATTCAGCATCAAGTCCATTTACACATCAACTTAATATCAGATAATTCATCCAATAAATGAAGTTGTTTTCAATGTTTACTAACTAACTTAAAATATTTATAGGTCTGGAGTGGTAGAGTATATGATGAAATATGCTAAAGAAAATGGGGAGATGAATAAGATTACAGAGGGTGTTAGTTTCTGCAAAAGTGTACTAATAATAGACAACGTGGAATGATGGGTATGCATCCTACTTCGATTTCCATTTCCATTTGTTTAAAATGGCTGTAAGGTTATGCTAAAATCTTTTTATTAATTCTATTTCCATTTTCTGTAATAATGTGTTAAGTTGATGCATTTAGCATTTCTTTATTCACAGGCCATATAATAGAAACCATTTCATTAATGTCTCAAAACTTATTTGAACTTTCACTCTTTCTTTCATGTGAAATGATTTGAATGGATAGAATGTGGATTATTACAATGTTTGTTCTCCAATGATACATAAATCACACATTAGAACCTAATTTTTTGGTCGAATGATGACTCCTTTGACCACAAGTCCTCTTCCATTTTCCAATCTTATGGTCATAATTTAGAGTTTTCTAACTGCCCAGCATTTTATGGTGAGGACACAAATTCACAGGCTGAAACTTCCAGCCACTGTCTAGCAGGGGCAGGGCTCAGCTTGAATTTGGGTTTAAATGGCCTTCAGAAAAAAAAGAGTTTTGAGCTGATATGTTTAAAAAGATCAAATTTGATCTATTCGATCCTTTAATACAGACATTAAGGGGGACTTTAACAGTGTCTTTATTTACAGCTTCCCAATTTGCCAAGGGCTGCCCCGTGCCCAAAACTCGATCTCGTTCATAATTATAGCGCAAAAATGCATTAACCATCTCTATCTTTTCGAATGCAATGTTCTTTTAAATGGCTAAACATTATGTATAATGGTTAATGTTCCAAATTGAAACATCCAATAAGGGTATTCTCATTTACAATTTAAACTCTTTTAGTTTTACAATATATATTAATCAATCACCAATTTATAATATATCAATTTTTTTATAATAATATATTAATATTTTTATTTATAAATTATACAAATATCCTCATTTGGATGTCCCAATTAATTTCAAACGTATCGAAACATTATACAGCCCCACCCAACACAAGGTTCCCTTTAGCATGCTTTATATAGTGTGATGCTGAAATTCTATTTTCAAGTTAAAATAATGAATCGTATATAAGCTGTAATATTACATATCATCGTACAATTAAAATGCTCAAAATTTCAAAATTGGTATTTATTTGCTGCACCACGAACCCCACCCTCATGAGGGAGACAAAAGAATCACTAGCATATGTTGTTAATGTTTAATAAATTACAACATTATGAACCTCATTTGCAATATTTTAGAAGTTCTTTAGTATTTTCTCACTTGAGACTCCATCTGCTACCAGAATTGATGTTACTTCCTGCAAAAGAGCACACTCAAAATCAGTGCTGTCCTTAGCAAGTGGCATGGAACCGGTGTTTGCTCACTCATTTACCAGGCGAAGTAATTACTAATTAATAAATATGCAATCAGTATCAACATTCTTCCTCTCACTTGGATCAACAAAAGATCCGTTTCTCCTGCTCAACAAAATTGCTTGCCTCGGAAGAGTTCGCAAAACTCCTCACAGGTTGTTTCAGAGTAAAATTCTATGACAACAGTTCAAAAGCTGGCAAAACCAAAAGCTAATTGTTCTAATGAATATAAAGTTACAGATCATATACTCCTTACACACCAGAACCGAAATTGCAAAAGAATATTTTAACAATTATATCACCCTTCTCATCCTTCCCTTACGAATGGGCATCCAGCACATTACCAATATCACCAATTGTTCAGCAGCATTGTTAAATAATGTTCATGCACATCTAAGACTGTCTGCATCTATCGTTTGCTATTTCACTCACCTATTGGTTCATCAACATCTCAAGTAATGTTCATGCGAATCCATCAGCATCAATTCTTTGCTATTTCACTCACCTCATTGTACTTGATAATTCACTTCCATGCAAAGATATGACACTCGGGGACATTGTAATGCTGAAAGAACAATGCTTCGAAAGCGAGAGTGAAAGAGGTTCAAAAAAATATAGGGAAAGAGAAGCAAGGAATGAAGATGATTGTCATCATTTCTTGATTTATTCATTCTAGGACTAGGGGCTGCTGAATCCTTTCCACTTTTTTATGTCATTTGGTGCGCCCACCTAAATATAGTTTTTGTGTTAGCTAGTGTGGAGAATGGCTTGCTGATATAGTGTCACCTTTCTGAATGACAAACTTGAACTTGGGATGCCATTTTCTGGCTGAAATGTCCAAGATTTGAAAGTTGAATTCCTGAGTCTCTTCTCTACTTTTGCTCTAGAGACACTTGGTGAAAGGACAACTGGAGACCAGATCCTTCTAACAAGTTATAGTGAGAAAAGATGGCAGAAAGCAAACACCAAAAAAGGAATAATTTCCCATGGAGGATTATTCTCAGAATCTATCTAGGGTATTGTTTCTTTCTACCCGACCTTCTCTCGCCAGTGAAAAATCTTCTCAAAAGATCTCGAATATCACAGATAGGCAAACACTATGAAGGTACATATGAGTTGATCAACTCTTAATGCATCGTCAAAGAGATGCATAATTATGGAAACGAGTCTTTTTATGATCATATTCATACATAGGCATCACAAAGTTTCACCAGAAATAGGTAAGCATTTTGAGAGACTGTCAGTCACTAAGCAGTTGTAATTATTAAGTGTTCTAATATACTAATGCACTCATTCAATGACATAATTAACAAAAAAAAAATGCAGATAGGAATGAGTAAGCAGTAAAAACATAGACAGCAGTAGTAAGTAAAGATACCTCAGCCATCTGTTTTTGGCCGCAGAGCACAGCGCCAGTGGCTACAGGGTTATCAATTTGCTTGGCCCTGGAAAAAGCAGCCTGGCAACACCAACCAAGCAATGGCATAACACATTCTAATCAATTCCTTGGTACAACAACTTTTCATAACACTAATGAGAAGAAGAAGAAGAAGAAGAAGAAGAAAAGTACCTGGACATAGCCTCTTTCACCAGTCCACCTACCATCAGACTGAGAAAGTACAGGCACAATCTTAACACCTGAAGATTCCCATTCTTTAAACCTATCCTATTACAACAGAACACACAATTATGATCAACACCAAAATTGTAAAAAAATTCTATTTTAAAATGAAAAATAATAATAATTAAAAAGAAACCTGGTAAGCCATTCTATTAAGATTTCTAGCACCATAATACAGCCTCACATCAGATCGTCTATCGGCACTGAATCCTGACTCCATCAGACTTCTAATTGGACTGCAAAATGTAGACACTCATTCAGTTCCAGTGAATTAATTCATTTATTTTTAAAAATAAATAAATAAAAATTGTATTTAAAGTACCTAATGCCTGATCCAGTTGCGAAAATCAGAATCGTTGAGAACTTCTCTGGCGGCTCAATACGATCTAAATCGAAACCTCCACCCATGGCCTGAGTCAATTCAACTACGTCTCCTTTCTTTAAGCCGCATAATAACTCAGCCGTCGAACCAGGCACCGTTTTTACTAAAAACTCGAAGGCGCCTTTTGCCGCCGCGTATGAAGGAGGTGAAGCGATTGCAAGGAACGACGGTTTCTCCACGTCAGGAATACGGAGCTGGAGGTACTGACCGGCGCGAGTATGTGAAAATACGACGTCCGGAGAGTCAGAAACGTCGATTGTGACGTGGAAGAGAGATTCGGCTGCTGGTTCGATAGCTGAGAGAGGAGCGGGGGACCAAATAGTAGTGTCTTGACGGACAGCAGCGGCGGCGACTGAGGCTAGGCGGCGTTTGTTGGAGAGGTGGTGGCGGTGGAAGGAGAGGCGGCGTAGGATAGACATGGGAGGGAGGGGGAGTCTATTGTGCGCATGGGGGAGAAAGAGGAAAGGGGGAGAAGGATGTGGAGTTATTAAAGACATGTTTTTTTTTTTTTGGAAGTTATTTTTGAGCTGAGGATTAGTCGTCGGTCCTTTACGGTGGCGGCGCTTCTCAAGGTTGTTTATGAGGTGGCAAGGGGGTTTATACAATGTACACGTGTCATGTTTTTGAGTGGTCCTGTTAATTTGGAGGATTATGTAATCTTTATTGAATAAACGGCCGAATTAATACACTAACTTGTGACACGGAACCAAATTAAGGAAAGTTGAAAAAATTTGACAATTTAATCTTCAATTTCTATTTAACGACTCAAATAGGTGCATAATATTAATTATCATTTTTCAAAAATTTATAAAAAATTCATTTTATTAAAATTTCATCTAATATTTTATATGTGAATTATAAAATATTGAATTCAAATTTTAAAAAATTAAAAATTAATTTTGACTAATAAATTATTTTTTAAGTATTTTTAAAGAAAAAAATTAAATAAATCATAAAAAATATATAACATATGAAAATTGCATAAATTTTTTTGTACCGATATAAGACAATATACTAGAAATATTCTGATAACTAATGATAGAATTTGAGTAGTTTTACATAATTAATTTGTTGATAGAAAAATTAATTAAAAATT
>CANYLF012296286.1:0-10135 GCA_948193215.1 Bocquillonia castaneifolia
ATCCGATCTTTTAGCAATGGTATGTTCTTCTATGGTTTCAAGAATTTGCAAGGTGTCATTTACTACCTTCTCTTATTCTTCTCCATCTCTTAAAAATCTTTCATATATTTATCAAAAATATTTTGAAAAGCATATATAAGAAAGATAACTTGAAGATCAAGTATATAAATTAATGTTATATACATTGAACTTGATTAAATGTTACACATTACACTAAGATTCATGAACTTAATTACCTAGATTACACATCATTCCAAGATTCATGAATTTATCATTTGACACTATTTTTAATAAAATTATTAAATTAAATTTTTCCTTAATTGATGTTCAATGAATCAAGTTTTTTTTATTTTATATTATTTATAATTAAATTAAAACCTATTTTAAAATATATGAAATCCAATCTAAACCAATTATAAAGAAAATAAATAAAGATTAAATCTAAAAGTTTATAAAAATTAGAAAAATAAAATGGTGACCAAAGAATGTGTGTAATAAAAATTTCAAAATACAAATATGAACTTATAATATAAATAAATGAATATTATAACTATCTCTTCATGCCATTCTCCACTATAGGAGCCATCGCCACTTGGTGATTCTGCTTCTCCAAATTTCCTTGTCATCCTAATTAATTAATTAATTAATTAATTAAGATAACAAAATAACATCAAGAAAGCAAGTTACATGAAGACCAAATTAATAATAATAAAAATAAGCAAAGAAAAGAAATTAATAAACCTGATTTCATGTTGAATCCACGGTACTCCTAAGTCACCCCAAAGACTCACAACAATAATGAATGATGCAATCCTCATAAGTGCTTCCCTTCAAATTATATTCGTTTCTTATTTTTAAATGATATGGAGCTAAATATAGGTACGGTCCAATTATGCATGCAAGCATTGCATACAATACTCCATGTTTCATTATTGCAGCCGCAACAACCCAAATTATATTTCTTTCTTAGTTTTAAACAACTCTTGAATTTTACACCATAATCAAGAATATACATCAATCAACAAATAGATGATAGAAATGTCTAATTTTACATTAACCATAGTAAAAAAAATGTGAAAAATGACCCAATAGCTATATATATATATATATATATATATAGGAAGATAACTTGATGACCAAGTAAAATTAATAAATTCATTGTATTGGAAATTGCAAAGTTCATTAATTAATTTTAAATTTAATTAATTGATATTCCATGAATCAAGTCTTATTTATTTTATATCATTTACACTTTGATTAAAATTTTATTTAAAAATTAATAAAATTCAATCTAAACCAATCATTAAACAAATAAATTAAGATTAACTTTAAAAATTTAGAAAAATTAGAAAAATATAAAAGTGAGCAAAGGAGAAGTCTACACTTTCTCTTTGCATCAACTTTTATATTATATATAGATATAGATTTTAAGTTGGTACATTTACAAAGGGAATAAAATATAGAGAGTAAATAAAAAAAATCAACACAAGACTTTTATGTGGGGAGTTTTTTAATATAATCCTATAAAAAATAATGTTAATTTTATATGAAATGTTCTCAAATCTAGAAAGACAAAAATATTTGAATATATTATTTAAAAAATAAAATAGAATAAAATTTTATACATGTAAATTATTATGATTATTATGGATACAAATATTGATTTATAGGTACCTATCAAAATAACCTTATAGGTAATTAAAAAAAAAGAATATAAAGTGTTAAAAATAATAAATAAAATAAAAGTATTTATATTAACTTTATAAAATATGAATAAAACTATTTTATGTCATTTTTATTGGTAAAATATTAATAAAATTATTTTCTATTTTTAAATTGACTTGATTGAACATATATTAAAAATTTAGGGACTAAAAAAAATGACTTATAATTAAAATTCTGAATTTTAAAAAATTAATAATCATATTTAAACTTTAAAATAACCATTAAAAATATATTTGAGATAAAAAAAAATCTTTAAAATCATATATTCTCTTTTAATTAAACTTTAGGTCATATTTTATCCTTTTCTGTATCTTTTTTAAGTTGTTGATGTCAATGTCGCAATTTGAGTTTGAACATTCAAAAAAACAAACCGTTGGCATTGCATTTGCATGGTCCTTTAAAATTATTTGGTCAAATAAAAGTGCGCCTGCCTTTGCCGGTCTCTTCTTCTACTTCCTTGTTTTTTTTTTTTTTTAAATATTGGCATAAGGGTCAAATTGGATTCTAAACTTTTACGTAAGGCTCATATTGGACCTTTATGTTTTTCTTTGTTCCCAAATGGCAACCCAACATTTCTAATAAGGCCAAAATGAATCAACAAAAATACACGAACAAGTTTATTTTGTTTTGTTGTTGTCTTTTTCTAACATTCTTGGATCCATCCAGAGTTCTATAATTTTTAAATTCATAATTTCTCTTTATTTCAACTTGAGTTCTCGAATAAAAGTCTTTTCTTATTTAACAGAAGTTGGACATCAATTAATATGAGGTCCAATTTAGACCTTTCTAGAAACTTTAAGTGTCATTTGAGGGGGAAAAAACATAAAGATCCAATGTGACTGCTAGGTTAAAGTTGAGGATCCAATTTAACCCTTATTAGAAACTTTAAATGCTATTTGGCAAAAAAAAACATAAAGGTCTAATATGACCCTTACATAAAAGTTGAGGGTCTAATTTGACCCTTATCCCAGTAATATTTTCAAAAATATTTGTTTGACCATAAATAGAAGTTTTTAAAAATATTTTGGATTATAAGAGAACTTGCATTTTTATTCTGTTTGGTACTCGAATTTATTTGTAAATCCAAGAATTGTTTAAAACCTTTAAATAAATAAAAAGTTAGAATTGATTTGTTCATTTAACTTACAATACAAATAAAAGAGTCCAAATGAATACTCCAAAATTTGATACATCTTCACAATTTTTTTTTTTTTTGCTAATGGATCTTGCTAATTTCTTATGGAAATAATTAAGGGATAATGACATATTTGGTGTTTTAATTTTTCAAATTTTTACAATTAGGTGTTTAAATTTTTTTTCATTACAATTGAGTGTTACAGCATGTAAAATAATTACAATATAGTGTTTTTGGCATGTTACCAACAAGTTGTCAGGAATATATGACATTTATAATTTTTCTATTACGTCCATATACTTTAAATTTGTTCTATTAAGTCCTTTTATAATTATTTTACTCTATTAAGCCCTCAAACAATTATATTATTTTTTATTTCACTATGACTTTTTTTTGTTGACAATTTAATTAATAAAAAATTAATTTTCATTTGGTCCTTAAAATTATTTTTACTCTTCAATTCCATTAAATTTTTTATGCAATTGAATAATTTGTTCTATACTATTCAAAATAAAAAATTATGAAAAAAATATAATTTTATACACAATTAATTTTAATACAAATTAAAATTTAGTTTAATTATAAATATATAAGATAAAAATTCATGATGTAGAATTTTTTTCTTAAAAATTGGATATGATAAATTTTTCAAACTATTTTTCATAACATGTAAATATAATAAAATCTATTAATTTTATTTTGAGAATTTTTTTTAAATTGAAATACAACAAAATTAGAATATTTTAATCACCTTTAAATTTTAATTATATTATATAATTTAGAATCTTAATTTTTAATTTTGTCTAGTTAAAATATTACCCATAGACACAAAAATTAAATATATTAAAAATAAACTACTATAAAAAAATAATTAACTATTTTTTAGTTGTTAAAATTTAAGTGCAAGAAAAAAAAATTAAAAATTAAACAAGTAAATATTATTAATTATTAGTATTATTTTTTAAATAAATCAAAGTATAAAAAAAATTAAATTGCATAAAAAATCAATTTTTGGACAAGTTTGAGATAAATATAAGTTTATGGGTCAAAATGAAAATTTATTCCAGCACTAACTTGCTGAGAACCTCATTCGTAATTATTTTATAAGTTGCAATACTCAATTGTAATAAAAAAAAAATTCAAACACCTAATTATAAAATTTTAAAAAAGTTCAGACACTAAATATATCATTATCCCAATAATTAAAGTTGGAAGCGAACAGTCAATTTTTTTTTTTTTCAAAATTTGTCGTCAGTCCGTGAACGTCAAAAGGGGTGGCCTTGAGTGCTTTCGCTTCACTTTATATGGCTTCGTTTTTGGCTCCGTGACTGTTAGATTCACTCTAAACCCTGTTTCAGTCAATTTTGTTTCTATTTCACGTTGCAGATTTCAAACTTTTTTAACAGCTACAAAATTTAAATTTATGCTTCAAAAAAAATTTTCCAAATGTTTTATTGGTCATTCTTTAATTTTATAAGTTTTTTTTTTGGGTGTGTTTATAAGTTGGTAGTGTAATTAAGCTTCTGGAAATTCCTTACTGGACAAAATTTCATTCATTTACAGATTAATTTAATTTCTTATACTTAATATTTACATGAGAAGTGTGATGTTAGAAAATCAGTTATGTCTATAGTTTCTCCCAAGAATTTATAACTATATTTTACATCCAATAAATAAATTACTAGAATTAAAATCGAAATTTAACGTCTGAAATACTTCATGAAAATAAGAAAATTGTTAATCATCTAATTTTATTCCTATCCTAGAAAACAAGTGCTTAAAATTACTCGAACACGAGCAAAATAAATAAATAAATAAATAAAGACGAGAAATTTTCATTTTGATCAGTACTGCCAGCTTATATTGGAACCCCCCGTTGTTTTTACATTAGACAAATTTGTGGAAATGCAGAGAGCAACAGAAACATTGCTTCCCTCAAGTAACAGGACTACACAAACCGTGCAGAAGGCAGGAGGGAAAGAAACTTCTACATTCTGCAATTACATAGCAGATGTGGCTAACTACACAAGCAATGGATCGAAACATGAATTAAATTGTACATAATATAACAGCATTTACTTGCTTCTCTCCGATGCCAAATCGAGCAATGTGCGAAAGAATGAGTGAGGATACATTGGAGGTTGCTCTGATAGTGCCTGCACAAAGTCTAACATGTTAGTCTGCCAGTAGAAGAAGCAGCATTTATCTTTCTTCTTTTCTTCCTCTTCTTTTAATGTGATACCAGGGTCTTTATCTAATGAATTGATGTATTATCCCACTTCATATTAGTGCTTTTAGCAAGTTCTCATTTTTATATTCTCACATTGTTTTACAGAAATGTAATCAATGAAAGGATGGTCTCATTGATACACATCCCTTTTTTTGTCCCATTTCTCTGTTTATTTTCTTTAAATTCATGAAACATTAGTGGTATAGACAAAACAATTCCTATCATGCTCAAATACATGCATGCACCCCACCATTATTGATTTGGATTCTCTTAATCAGAAAAAAGAAAAGAAAAAAAATGGATTCTCATAAATACCTGATGAATCAGGACAGTGGATGGAGTCATTCCAGGGACAGTATTGACCTCTATAATCAACACCTGCAAGCAAGCCAAGAAGCAGAACAAAAGGAGAATTATTTTTATAACAAATATTATTGAATTAAAAGCTGGAATGAGTCCAGTGAATGCATCAAATTGTTTAACCTAGGCTATTACAGAACAATAGGGATCAATTTATCTTCAAAAAAAAATTTATATTGTTTTCTTCTTCTTGGTTGTCTACAGCATGAGAACGTTCGTTGAAGTAAGTTCTATATTCAGCACTTGCTTGTCTATCTAATTCTGGCAAAGGTAAACATGGCACATCCAGCAACACAAAAGTCTACTAAAGAAAAACTAGGGCATATCTAAAGCATTGAGGGATCTACATACCTCTCCACTGTCAACATTAAGAAAAGCATCAATTCGTGAAAATCCTTCTAGTTGTAGAGTGTTTGCAATCAGTTCGATTCCTTGTTTACATCGGACCAAAGCCTCATTACTGATTCAATAACAGCACATACATTAAATCAAACTACAGATCAAGAAGAACCTATTAATAAAAATGAAGAGAGTTCATGATCCACGAATCCATGCTATATCAGACAAAATATGTGATCTGTTCATTTTTCACTCCCAAAAAAATGCTTTCTAGAAATAATCAATCGTTATTCTAAAATAACATTTCAGTCTAATCGGATGTCTGAAACTTAATGAAAAAACTCTGCAGTAAATAAAGCCTAGTATTTTCCTTAAATAATCATCCAAATAAGACGCATTAACATAAGTGTTACACGATCCATATCCAACAAATACAGGTAATTTATCAGTCATTTTTAAGCAATTTTAAAAAATGAAATTTTGAATAGTAAAATATTCATGCCTAACAAGAAGAGGTCAACATATATTCACCATATAACAACGCATTCACCACAGATTTCCATTCTGTGCAATAAAAGTCTTTCTAAAAGACTCGATGACCATGGTTTATTCAGAAAAGCTAATAGGAAATTCATGCACACATCAATTGCCAATGACAGATTGAAGGAATGTTGTTTTAAAGGAAGAAAGATACAAGTACAGTAAAAGCAATTAGCACAAAGGTTAATTCCTGTAATTAAGTTTCTAAAACAAACCTAACAATTGATGTTGGTGGAGGGGTAAGATTTATGCCTGTTCCACCTGTCAAAAAAATATCTAAATTAAGACACAAGAAAATATGGAAGGAATTTCTTCACAAACATGATAATGCCACTAAATCATGACATTTAAGCATTATAAAGCTTAAAATTAAATATTATTTGCACCCCGTTAAAATGCGATGCTAGCCATGGAACATCCTAGTGATTCATAGCCAGCATGTAAAAGTAAGGAATTGCAGATGAGTGTCTACCATAGTTACCAAATATGGGGTACGTTAGAGTCGGGGGACAGGAACGGAAACGTAATTCGCTCTTCTCTAACGAATCGGGTACTATAGGGGTAGGCTTCACCGGTACGTTTATTGGGGACGCGGTACGCTTATTGGGGACGAGAAACTTCAAAATTATAAAATGTAATTTTTATTTTATTAATTTATTTTATAACATCAAAATTTTTTTATTGATATATATTAAAAAAAAAAGCATTTTTTTTAATGATCAATGAAATTCTTAAATTGTACATATAAAAAAAATAAAAACATAGAGATATAATACGTAATAGATACAATAAAATATCTATATATAAATATATCTATTACATTAAAATAAAAAAATTATTCCTTTTTTATTTTTCTTTTAGTTAAATCTTTTCGTCTTAACATACCAAAAAAATACATAAACTAAGCCAAAAAAAAATACATAAATGGAATTTATTTATAGTATTATATTTCAACAGAAAGTAACTTATTTATAGTAATTAAATTTAAGAGGTTGAAACCAAAAAAATACATAAACTAAGCCAAAAAAAATACATAAATGGAATTTATTTATAGTTGTATATTTCAACAGAAAGTAACTTATTGATAGTAATTAAATTTAAGACGTTGAAGCCAAAAAAAAATAAATAAATGGAATTTATTTATAGTAGTATATTTCAATAGAAAGCAACTTATTTATAGTAATTAAATTTAAGAGGTTGAAGCAAAAAAAATACATAAAGTAAGCCAAAAAATACATAAATGATTAAAAAGATTAAATTTAAGAGGTTGAAACAAAAAAAATACATAAAGTAAGCCAAAAATTACATAAATGATTAAAAAGAACCCAAGTAGAACTCGATCCTTGATATTACAGTGAGACCATTTGAAACAGCTTGAATCACTTTGACAAGAAGGGGATGCTGCTAACTTTGGTGGCTTCTTTTTATATAAACACAAAGCCAAAAAATACATAATTGGAAAAAAGAACACAATTGTAGGATTCGATCCTTGGTCTTTCAAGGTAAGACCATTTAAACCACTTTGAGAAGATGAGGATGTTAATTTTGATGGCTTTTTTTATATAAAACAAAAATAAAAATCAATTAGTTGTCACATCGTCGTCATCTTCAACCTCAACCTTAACTTAATCTCTGTATCTGCATCTTCTTCAACTATAGAACGATTAGATAAACGTCTCAGATCGCGTTTCCGACCATTCTGATTCAATTCCGTCCCCCGATTCGGTACGTTCATACGGTTTGAACGAATCTGGTAACTATGGTTCATTGAACTGTTTAACAATCCAATTTCTTCTGTACATTAAAAGGGTGTACTTATATTCTGCATCTATGACAGGGACTTGGAACTGCGTTGAAGATCTATTAGAGTTATGTAACTGATGTAAGTGAATCCAGCCAATAAAGAAGACCCGTTTGGTGTAAGCGGTATAATTTTATAAGGTGAGATCCGCTAAATATTAGGCAAGTTTAATACCATCAAGATCTGCTCAATATTAAGCGGCTAAATCTCATAAGATTCGGCAAATATCAAGCAGCTCAGTTCTAGTAAGAGTTCACCACAAGTTCCCTTGAAAAAAAGATAACAGAGTCTAAAAAGCCCCACCTGGACATGACTTGCAATTCCACAAGCTAGTCACACCGTGTCTTAAACAGGATGGACCTATGGTGTCCTATCAATTGATTCAGTCAAAGCACCCGATGTTCATGTTCTAAGGAAGTCATAAATAACTTCACATACTCGGTGGGGGAGTACTGATAGAGTGGCCCAAATATAGAGAGGCATCTTAGTAATATCATGAAGAGAGATAAGAGAACCCTAGTAAGGGGTCCCTATAAATATATATTATTTCTCACATAAAAGGTAATTCAATACTACTTTACTCTCTTTCTTCCTCTCACATTCTTTCTATATTCTCAAGAATACTGACTTAGGCATCGGAGTGCAAGCGGGACCACCCGGTCCCGTCGTGCTCTGACCTTTATCTTGTCTTATAGAGACCTGCTGCCATAGACCCGGATTGAGGGAAGAGTACTAGAGACCCAGAACGGAGTGACCAATTCCATCAATGGTGCGGTGATTGTGTTTAACAGTGACCTGAAATCTTCAAAAATGTCGTTCAGACAACTCCGATGACCAAAAATTATGATCTTGGTATCAAATCAAAGCTAATGACGAGCTCTACCCAAAAACATAAACAAAAAAAACTCATAAAATTTCACAAGAGGAGAGAGAAAAAGCCATCGAAAGTGGCTGGCCAAGCTGGAACTCTGTGTTCCCATCATTTTATTGCAAATCTGACATCAAAAATGAGTTTATTAGCCCCAAAAACCTTTCGGTACTTTGGGTCAACTGAGAATTGAAATTTTCAGTAGTATTTTGATGGTGATCGGAGCTTGCCAGAGTTTATGCTTCTTTTTCAGATCTACCATTTTACGAAAAAATTCCGGTGATCCAGAAAGGAACTGCCATCAGGCAAACGCTAGAGGAGCCGCCACCATCCTTAGGCAAAGACCATAAGAGCCGTCATCAACAAAGGCTAGAGGAGCCATCATCAACCAAAGACCAGAGGAGCCGCCATCAGGAAAATGCCAGAGAAGCCATCATTAGGCAAAGGCCAGAGGAACTACCATCAGCCAAAGGCCAGAGGAACCGCCATCAAGCAAAGTCCATAGGAGCCGTCATCAGCCAAAGGCCAGAGGAGCAGCCATCAGCCAAAGGCCAGAGGAGCCGCCATCAGCCAAAGGCCAGAGGAGCCACCATTAGGCAAATATTTGAGGAGTCGTCATCAGCCAAAGGCAATGGGAGCCATCATCAGCCAAAGGTCAGAGGAGCCGCCATCAGGCAAATACCAAAGGAGCCATCCTTAGGCAAAGGCTAGAGGAGCAGTCATCAGCCAAGGGCTAGAGTAGCCGCCTTCAGCCAAGGGCTAGAGGAGCCACCATCAGGCAAAGGTCAGAGGAGCCATCCTTAGGCAAAGGCCAAAGGAGCTGTCCTTAAGCAAAGGCCAAAGGAGCTGACCTTAGCCAAAGGTCAAAGGAGCAGATCTCAGATAAAGGCCAGAAGACCCCATCTCACACAAAAGCCAAAAGACCCTCTCTTGGATAAAAAGAGAAGGAGGTAACAGTTTATATTCACAAATAAACACATATTTAAATTAAATGGGTATGAGTATACCTTTAGTATATGATGCATAATGAAAATAACATAAATATATGCTGCATCACGAAGCATGCACTCACAAAATATTTTATATGCATTCAATATTTTATTCCACATATTTGTGGCATTATTATTTTACTATGCT